>SJYC01122643.1:0-44312 GCA_006408675.1 Madoqua kirkii | reverse complement strand
TGAAACTTTGGCCACCTGATGCGAAAAACTGACTCACTGGTAAAGACCCTGATGCTGGGAAAGATTGAAGGAGAAGGGGATGACAGAGGAAGAGATGGTTGAATGGCATCACCAACTCAGTGGACATGAGTGTGAGTAAACTATGGGAGTTGGTGATGGACAGGGAAGCCTGGCGTCCTGCAGTCCATAGGGTAGCAAAGAGTCAGACACGACTGAGTGACTGAACCGAACTGAACTGAAATGGAATGTATGTTCTGTGAAAGCAAGAATTTTCATTTCTTTGCTGTATTTCTAGCAACTGGAACAGTACCTGGCATCCATACACCAAGTACTCAAAAATGATTTGGAGTTGGTTAATGATGAAAAAACCTCTGAACCTTTTACCTAGTAATTTATCACATTCCTTCAGACACATAAATTAAACACCACGATGAAAGCAGATTGCCTAGAACTCATGTCTTTTCCCCTACCACAAGTCTCATCAAAAGAAAAGTATTTCACTTTATATTGATAATACATCTTGACCATGTTTGTTGTGGAACACTATTCTGAGTCATCTATTATAAGTTCACTAGGGAAACCAATTTGCACTTTATCTACAGAGCAAAATTTTGCTTTGCCCACTGCTCTTTGCAAAGGTTAAAAAGGATGGTATTGATCAGAGTATAGAGAGGATAAAAATGTTGAGAACCTAGTCATTCTGGGGTGACTTTTGAAATCTAAGAAAGCATGAAAAGTACTAAAAAGAAGGCTAGGGTATGGATGCTACCCTAGAGAACATATCCATAAGAGAATATGTTCCTTCTCTTTATCCACAGCTGTATCTTGTAGGGAATGAAATGCTCAAAGCATAATCACATTGGGAATTTCATTTATCACTGTGTCTATTGCAGAATAAAAATCTAGGGAGAAAAAAAATGATCTGTGATATACATGGACCATTTTCCTAACTATTCTTGTTAAAAATAAATAAATTAAAGCTGAACTGTTGAACTGTAAAATCAAAAGTGCTTTACCAAAGCAGAACATCTCTATTACGCTTCCCAGTGTAGCTCAGCTGGTAAGAATCTGCCTGCAATGGAGGAGACCCCTGGTCCAATTTCTGGGTTGGGAAGATCCCCTGGAGAAGGGATAGGCTACCCACTCCAGTATTCTTGGGCTTCCCTGGTGGCTCAGATGGTAAAGAATCCACATGTAATGTGGGAGACCTGGGTTTGATCCCTGGGCTGGGAAGGTCCCCTAGGGAAGGTCCCCTAGAGAAGGACATGGCAACCCACTCCAGTATTCTTGCCTGGAGAATCCCCATGGACAGAGGAACCTGGAGAGCTACAGTCCATGGAGTCGCAAAGAGTCGAACGTGACTGAGCAACTCAGCACAGCACGATAGTTCACTGTGATTTGCGCAAATATGAAGCAACTTAGCAGCAGCAGCAGCGGTCTTTTTAGCAGTTTTATTCCTGTATTCTATCATTCAGTTAAGAAATGGTCAACAAAAACTGGTTGCACACTTGCTATGTCCATGATCCTGGGAAATAGCATCAACAGTGGTGGGAAGCAAATGATAAGGGAGTTGAAAGGTGTGGTCCCTGATCTCATAGAGATTACAAGCTATAAATAAATTTTACAAATGGAGATTACAAGCCGGTGTGTTCATCAGTTAGGCTCCAAGTACTATTGCTCTATGTGCTTTTGTTAAAAGGAGACTTGGTTCTGACCCAAGCATCTAGCCATGGCCAAAGGGTCTGAAGAGAAATAATTTTGGCACTTATTTGGTCACAGTCACTGGAGAAGCAATGGTTTTCCAAGTGTATTACAAAATAAACCGCTCCATTAAGCTCATTACTATTAAATATGTTTGTGAATAAGAAATGGAGTTGCTATTTATCTAATGAGATTTTAATGGGTATGGGCTTTTTGAAAATAGTTTTAAAGGACAGGGACTGCTTTTTCCAATTTTATTTTCACATTTACTTATTTGGGTGCAATGCATTGCAGTGTGCAATATCTTCTTTGCGGCATGTGTGACCTTAGTTTCCTGACCAGGGAGTGAACCCAGACCCGCTGCACTGAGAGTGTGGAGTCTTAGCCACTGGACCACCAGGGAAGTTCCCCCAATGATATTTAAACTGTCTTTTCTCTCTAAATGTGTCTGGTGTTAACAAAGTGCTGGCCTCCAAGTAATTCAGATTTAGAGTTAGAGTTCACTGAAATCAGTCATGGGATCAAGATAAGGTAACAGTGGATGGTTTACACTTTCAAACACTCATGTGCTATTCTTTGCATACACTGTAAAATCAAGCTTATGCAAAAAGAGAAAATCGAAGCCTTCCCAATTTTCCACCCTGTAAACCACTATGTGGTGGGAACAGCAGATGGGTGTGCTGTTCATTCATCCCAACCTCTATCTACCATGCTTTCCTGTACTGCAGAAGCTGGAAAGATAAAAGTTCCATTTCCATGACTCATTTGAAGATGAATTTGGCAAGAACTGGATTTCATCCTGAGTCAAGTAGGGAGGGAGATATTCATTTTGAAACCATGTGCCTCAGATTGGAACTTGAACGCATGCGGCGCCAAGACTCAAACCCAGTCCAAACCCATGGTCTTCTGAGATCACACCCTGGTTTCAGCACTTAATGAAGCTCAGGTTCCTCGTCTTATCACAGAAAGAACTCAGTGAGAGACAAAGTAGACAGGAAAGTAGGTAAGAAGTGGATTTATTTAGAGAGAAACACACTCCACAGAGGTGGGCCATCTCAGAAGGAGAGAGTGGCCTCACAATATGTCATGGTTAATTTTTATGGGCTGGGTAATTTAGGCTAATTAGCAGGAGGATTATTCCAACTAATTTGGGTAAGTGGTAGAGATTTACAGGAATCAGGCCACTGCTCCACATTTTTACCTTTATGGTGGGTCTTGGAATTGTCATGGCACCTCTGGGTGTGTCACTTAGCTTGCTGATGTGTTACAATGAGCATATACTGAGGCCGATGTGTTACATGAGGACATTCTGAGGCTCAAGGTCCAGTGGAAGTCAGCTTGTCCACCATCTTGGACTACTTTGGTTCTAATCAGTGTATGTCATGTCTTCGGGCTATGTCATTTTTTTAAACGTTGTGCTCTGCCCCCTTGCTTCCTGTTTCAACTTTGCCAGTGCAGATTTATCAGACGATCACAGCTCCAGAGCCAACAATGATGAGACCAGCTTCCTGACCCCTAGGTTTTGGTTGAGGTGGTATGTTTGTGAGCCAACAACGGAGGTGGTAGCACCCTGACCCCAGACTCAAAACTAAGGTAACGTGACTTCAGACCAATAGCAGCCCGAGCAACCTCCTGGTTCTCCAACTTGGCCACTGTGCTGAAGTCACGGTCCTCTGCCAAGCTGCTGTGCGTTTTCCTTTTGGTACCTGGAGGGCCACCCAGTACCTCCTCCTCCAACCCCTCTAGTGATTTCATAAGCACATTTATTCCCTGTGTGAAATTTCCTTCTGCTTAAAATAACTGAAGAGTTTTCTCCTATATCTAACCAAGCCCTGACTGATAGATTCCTTACCCAGGAATTAACTCAGCCAAAAGCACAGAGACTGGCTTTTTCCATCTGTCTATAGAAAATGTCCTCTGAGTCTTATCTAAACACTACTTTGTGTGGCATTTTAAGGATTTTTTTTACACTACTTTAATGACTCCTAAAATAGAACATAAAATCGCTTTTATGTCTTCTTGCCCTCTCTCCTCCTCCAGTTTTCATCAGCCTCCATTTCCTGGGTCATGGTAAGCTCCTTGAAGTAGATCTGTTAATGCAAGGGTAATAAAAGCAAGACGTGCCTTGAAAATGTCGGAAGGGGGCCAGGTGGGGCCGGATGGAACCAAGAAGCTCCATTTTTACTTTGGTACAAATTATTTGTCTAAAAACTCTGTACCTGAGAAATATGAAAACTTAGGATTCCAGGCTTTGTTTTAAAATCGAATGCTAGAGATGATGTAGTCAAGCCTTCCAAAAATGAAAGAATGAGGCATTTCGTTCTTCTTCATAGTTCTTAATTCAAGCATCACCTTCTAGCATGTGGAGCAAAATCGATAATAATAATAATGACAGCAACAATTGCTCCCACTTGTGGAATGTGTATGCAGTGCAAAACATTGTGCTACATCAGTGATTATTTCCAAACCTCACATCTCCCCAAAGACATCATTTCCTTTCTATGGACGAAAAACTGAGGCTCAGAGAGAGTAAGAAAATTGTCCAGGGTTTTCACTCTGTTTGAGCACATGTGCATGCTAAGTTGCTTCAGTCCTGTCTGACTCTTTGCAACCTCTGCCCAAGGGGAGTCTCCAGCCAAGAAGTAATAATAATAATAATAATCCTTCCAGTACACTCACTCCATCCATCACTGAATAAATCTCTCTTGAACACCTCGAATGGGCCATGCTATTCAGGGGGCCTGCCTTCCATGGACTAATCCAGGATAGCTCAGACACAGCACTCTCACTTGTTGAAAGAGAAGTGGCCTGCCATGCCAGTAACACTGGTCAGGAAACTTCATGTGATCAGATCTCAAAGCATCAGCGATCTTCTCTTCTGAAGACCACCTTGCTTTGGTTTCGGTCTTTCCACTTTTGCTTTTCTGGACTGATTTTGCAACCCAGCACTGTATTTATCAGCTACATAGACTTGGACAAGTTATTTAAACTCTGAGCCTCAATTTTCCTCATTGTGAAAGTGAGAATAATATAACTGCCTACCTTGTGGGGTTATTGTAAGGATTAAATAGAAAATAGTTAATAGAGCATTTAGAAGAGTGCTGACTCATAGTAATACTCGATTTGTGTTAATTGTGATTGCTGTTATCTTCACTACTATTATTTTTATAGCACCAGCCAACATTAGAAGTACACAAAGTACTTATTTTTGACTGGAGTATGAGAAATCTTCAGTCAATCCTGAAGGAAATCAGTCCTGAATATTCACTGGAAGGACTGATGCTGAAGCTGAAACTCCAATACTTTGGCTATCTGATGCAAAGAACTGACTTATTGGAAAAGACACTGATGCTGGGAAAGATTGAAGGCAGGAGGAGAAAAAGACAACAGAGGATGAGATGTTTGGATGGCATCACCGACTCAATAGACATGAGTCTGAGCAAGCTCGGGGAGTTGGTGATGGACAGGGAAGCCTGGCGTGCTAAAGTCCATGGGGTTGCAAAGAGTCAGACAGGACTGAGCAATGGAACTGAACTGAACTGAATGAGAAATCTTAGAGTATGCTCTTCTCAGAATGAGAAGGCCACAGGAACAGATTGGAGCTCATTCATTTTAATCTGACCTGATTTAAAACTTGGTTTAAAGACACAGTCAGTCCCCGATTCCCAGACCTGAGGATTACTACAGTTTGCTTGGGCTTCCCAGATGGCACTAGGGGTAAATAAATTACCTGTAGTGCAGGAGATGTAAGAGATATGGATTCAATACCTGGATCAGGAAGATCCCCTGGAGGAGAACATGGCAACCCACTCTAGTATTCTTGCCTGGAGAATGCCATGGACAGAGGAGCCTGGTGGGCTACAGTCCATGAGTTCACAAAGAGTCAGACATGACTGAGTGACTTAGCACTCAGTTTGTTTGATACTCACACTGACTTCTATCTCCCCAAACCAGAAGCACTTCATTCAGTACATTTCCCTGGTCTCTCAAAAAGTAAGTCCCTTTGAAACAGACTGTGTTATCCCACTTAAATCTCAGCTTTAGGACTGAAGGATTTATCCCCCTACATCTTGGGCTTGCTGCCCTCCACCAACCCTCAGCCCTTGGAAATTCCCCTTAAGTTGGCTGAATGCAACCACTTCAGCCACAGTCTTACCCACTTCCCAGGGTCAACCTGCATTTGATGACTGGTTGGCTTAGGGCCACGAAAATCCAGCCTCCAAGCCCCAAATGGGGTCAACTCCAAAGGGCTATTGTAGTTGCAGAGCTTGCCATGGGGGTAGCCACACTGCCACTCAACCCCTCTTTCCACCCAATCCCTCCCCAGCAAGTCCTGATTCCCAAGAGCACCCCTAATAAACTCACACACTAACCTCTGGTTTAGAGTCATCTTTCCAGGAATCCAACCCACAACACCCATTCTGTAAACGCCATGTTTGCTACATGGCAAAACTGCTCTCCTCACAGATCCCCACCTCAGATCCACACGGTGGGCACCTCTCCAGCCTCTGAGCTTCTGCACAAGCAGTATGGCCTTATGAGGTCTTATATCTCAGGAGCCTGTTTCTCTTATGAATGTTCTATCACTGAAGCATGTCTAGTCTGCTTACAAACCGATGTTTTAGCATCATGACTCTGTCTGCTTCTGCCTTAGAGCCTTTTTCTTTTTTTCATTACTCATCTATGATGTAGAATATATTCAAATAATGGTGCTGGTGGTGGTTTAGTTGCTAAGTCGTGTATGACTCTTGCAACCCCATGGACTGTAACCTGCCAGGCTCCTCTGTCCATGGGATTCTCCAGGCAAGAATATTGGAGTGGGTTGCCATTTCCTTCTCCAGAGGATCTTCCTGACCCAGAAATCGAACCTGTAGCTCTTGCATTGCAGGTGAATTTTTTTTTACCACTGAGCCACTAGGGAGGCCCATTCAAATACTGGTCCTCCCAAAACCTTACCCCATACTTGGTCAGGGACTGGGCTCATGAAGCCTGATTCCTGCTTCATTCAGGGTCAGTCCTCTCCCACAAGGCTCCCCAGCACTTTAAACAGATCTACTTCTGTAGACACCACTGAACCTCAGCCACCAACACAGCTGGTGCTCACATTGCTTTCCCAGTCCACAAATTTCACCAGCAACTGTTAAATGTTGTTTTCTGGTATTCAGTTCAGTCGCTCAGTTGTGTCCAACTATTTGCGACCCCATGAATCGCAGCACACCAGATCTCCCTGTCCATCACCAACTCCAGGAGTTCACCCAAACTCATGTGCATCGAATCAGTGACGCCATCCAGCCATCTCATTCTCTGTCATCCCCTTCTCCTCCTGCCCCCAATCCCTCCAAGCATCAGGGTCTTTTCCAGTGAGTCAACTCTTCGCATGAGGTGGCCACAGTATTGGAGTTTCAGCCTCAGCATCAGTCCTTCTGATGAACACCCAGGACTGGTCTCCTTTAAGATGGACTGGTTGGATCTCCTTGCAGTCCAAGGGACTCTCAAGAGTCTTCTCCAACACCACAATTCAAAAACATCAGTTCTTCGGTGCTCAGCTTTCTTCACAGTCCAACTCACATCCATACACGACCACTGGAAAAACCATAGCCTTGACTAGACTGACCTTAGTCAGCCAAGTAATATCTCTGCTTTGTAATATGCCATCTAGGTTGGTCATATTCACCTTCTAAGCAGAGAATAACCTCATTTAGCCCAGTTTGTAGCTGTAATTTTTTTAACTGGAATATAATTGCATTATAATGTTGTATTAGTTTCTGATGTACAACAATGTGAATCAGCTATATATATGCATATATCCCCTCCATCCTTAGCCTTCTTCTCACTCCACCATCCCATCCTTCTAGTTCATCACAGAGCACCAAGTTGAGCTCCCTCTGTTATATAGCAGCTCCCTACTTGTTGTTCCGTCGCTAAGTCGTGTCTGACTCTTTGAGACCCCATGGAGCACTCCAGGCTTCCCTGCCCTTCACTGTCTCGGATTTTGCTCAAACTCCTGTCCAGTGAGTCAACGACGCTTCCCACTAGCTATATGTTTTACACATGGTAGTGTGTATATGTCAATGCTGTAGCATTAAAAGACTGAATTCCTAGTTTCCTTTAAAACCAAAAAAGGAAAAGTCTTAGCAGCAGAATCCAACCATGTGAAGGTGAATTCAGCAAATTTACTATCTGGACTGGGTTCAGTTTCCAGCTGCCCAGGAAGGAGGATAGGCTATAAATTTGCTTTGCTGCCCAAGGCAGATACTTCAAAGTGCCTCTCTTCTCCTTGAACACAAACCTGGCCTTCATTGTACCTGCTTCTGGCTCTCATACCTGCCAGAACACTTGAGAAGGATTAATCCTCGACCCCAGGCTGACTTTCCCTGGCTCAGAAAGTCAGTGGAACTGCTCTAGGGAGAGGAGAGCAGAGCACACTGGGCAGAGTGGGTTTGTGTGGACGAGGCTGCGCCCACTGTCCATCATGTGTATTGCTGCATCTGCTGTCTCTTCAGTTGTGCCTGACTCTTTGCTACCCTATGGACTGTAGCCTGCCAGGCTCCACTGTCCATGGGATTTCCCAGGTAAGAACAGTGGAATCAGTTACCACACCCTCCTCCAGGGGATCTTCCCAAACCAGGGATCGAACCCTGGTCTCTTATGTCTCCCGCAATGGCAGGCAGGTTCTTTACCACTAGCGCCACCTGGGAAGCCCTGCATGTACTTCACTGACAGCTATCCATGAGCTCTCCTCCTAATTTCCATCCTGGTTCTCAGCCGAGGAGAGCAGATGGCCCTTGGAGGACTCCCAGAAGAGTCCTGGGAAGAAACTTACTGGTTCTGATGAAATCTTGGATTAGCTGGTTTGTCACACAGGTCAAATTCAATCCTAAGGAATTTATCAAATGGATACTTTAGGCTTGCAATCTGTGTCTCAGCTAGAAAACAGTTCTCAGAATTACAGTACATATCAATTAAAAGTTCAGGAAGAAGGAAGATGGTATAAAATGATCAGAGAAAGAAGCACCAAGTTTACTGAATGATGGCAAGTGAATGAGATGACTTTGTTGCTGTTCAGTGGCTCAGTTGTGTCCGACTCTTTGCAGCCTCATGGACGGCAGCACACTTGGCTTTCCTGTCCTTTACTATCTCCCGGAGCTTGCTCAAACTCAAGTCCATTCAGTCAGTGATACCATCCTACCATCTCATCCTCTGTCGTCCCCTTCTCCTCCTGCCTTCAATCTTTCCCAGCATCAGGGTCTTTTCCAATGAGTCAGCCCTTTGCATGAGGTGGCCAAAGGACTGGAGGTTCATCTTCAGCATCAGTCCTTCCAATGAATGGTCAGGGTTGATTTCCCTTTAGGATTGATTCCCTAGTGGTTTGGTTCCTTGCTGTCTGGTTCCTTGCTGGACTCTCAGGAGTCTTCTCCAGCACCACAGTTTGACGACATCAGTGAAATGTCTGCCCTACTATTAGAAAGGAAAGTGTTCATAGCTACTATTTGTTTAGAATTATGTAGAGTAATTGAGCTAAATTTCTTACATTATCTTACTTAATCCTAATGACTAACTATCATGAAGGAATTATGTCCCTGTTCACAAATAAGAAGATGGAGGTTTGCAGGGATTAAGTCAATTGCCCCAGTTTACACAGCTAGAAAGCCCTGGGAAAGGGATTCTAATAAAGGACTGTCTGACTCCACCCTTAGCCTCTCCTCATTGGCCATCCATCACTTTTCACACCTTCAAAAATCAGGACAGACATCCCACACTCAGTCTGCTTTCTCCTCCTTTTGGTGGCAACTATAACTATGCCATGAAATTAAAAGAAGCTTATTCCTTGGAAAGAAAGCTATGACATATCTAAACAGTGTATTAAAAAGCAGAGACATCACTTTGCCGATAAAGGTCTCTGTAGCTTCACTATCTACTATAAAAAAGCTGGGGTTTTTTTAGTAGTCATGTACAGACGTGAGAGCTGGACCATAAAGAAGGCTGAGCACCAAAAAATGGATGCTTTCAAACTATGGTGCTGGAAAAGACTCTCGACAGTCCTTTGGACAGTAAGGATTTCAAACCAGTCAATCCTAAAGGCAATCAGCCCTGAATATTCATCAGAAGAACTGATGCTGAAGTTCCAGTAATTTGGCCACCTGCTGCGAAGTCAAGTCATTGGAAAAGATCATGATGCTGGGAAAGATTGGAGGCAAAGAAGGGGGTGGCAGAAGTTGTGATCACTGGATAGCATCACTGACTCAAGGACATGAGTTTCAGCAAATTCTGGGAGATAAAGAAGCCTAGCTACTGCAGTCCTTGGGGTTGCAAAGACTCAGACATGACTTACGGACTGAACAGCAACATCATAACTGTACCACATCCTGCGCATCCTCAGCTTCCACCCACAGTCTACTCCACTGAATTTCCAAGGCCTCTTTTCTAAAGACCCTCACCCACCAGCCTGGCTTCTCTGCAGGTAGGAGGCCTGTCTGGCCAAGCTCACAGTTCCCTTCCCTCAAATTCAAGTCTATTTCAACCTGGACACACTCCTCAAGGTTACAGGAGTGTTTCCTGAGGCTGCTACTCACCCGATATTAGAGACGAAGACATAAAACTTCCAATTTATTTCCATCTTTGAAGTTCTCAATAAAGCTGAATAAAGCTTTTAATAATGATGATGCCTCATCTTGAATTGAGGACAAATTCTTTCTGACTCAAGGACTTCACTCGCTTTTTACCTTCTCAGATGTTCAGTAAACAGTTATTTGCATGGCATTTCTGAGCTATAGGTATTTTATTTCATTTTTACATTTTAAAACATACTCCTGTTTTTAAATTGGGATGTAAGTGCTTTACAATGTTGTACAACAAAGTAAATCAGCTATATGCATACATATATAACTTCCCTTTTGGCTTTCCCCCTCACCCCCAAGAGAAAAACAAATACATCCTATATTAATGCATATGTGTGACATCTAGAGAAATGGTACAGGGGAACCTATTTGCAGGGAAGAAATACAGACACAGGCATAGAGAATGGACTTGTGGGCAAGAGTTTCAGGAAGGGGTGGGATGAACTGGGAGATTGGGACTGATGTGTGTGCCCTCCCAAGTGTCAAACAGCTAGCTGGTGAAAACCCGTCGTATAGCACGGCAAGTTCAGCTCGGCCTTCTGTGGTGGGTGCCTGTGCTTAGTCGTATTCAACTCTCTGTGGCCCACTGGACTACAGCCCACCAAGCTCCTCTGTCCATGAGATTATTCAAGCAAGAGTACTGGAGTGGGTTGCCATTTCCTTCCTCCAGGGGATCTTCCTGACCCAGGGATCAAACCTGCATCTCCTGTGTCCCCTGAATTGCAGGTAGATTCTTCACCCACTGAGCCATCCAGGAAGCCCATTCTGTGGTGACCTGGGGGTTTTATTTCTGATTAGAAGAGGACTATCTGAGCACAGACCACTCGGAGGGGCCATTCCCTCTTTGGATGCCCATGGCCTGTGTACGTGCTCCTCCAGCACTTGGCTTGAACAGGTGAAACCCTTGTTTTCTGGATCTGTGACTCCCCAGCTCCTCCAGGTAGAAAGTTCATTGACAGCCCATTTGTTTTGCTAATCTTCTGCCTTCGGCAGCCCTTTACATAGAAATTGCTCAGAAAACTGTTGCTGAGTTGAATTTGACCTTTGTCTTACCCAGAAGCAAATCCAGAATAAACCCATTCTCCAGAGTGGCCAGCTCTCTGGGTTGGCCAGACTTTCCCAAGTTTGGCCTTGAAAGGCTCCTGTCCTGGGAACTCCCTCCATTTTAAGCAAACCAAGATAGCTGGTCACTCTGTCATCCCCTCTGGCACAGAAACATCTATTTAAATGCAGTTCTTCCTACCAGTCTGAGAGAATAGTGAGGAAAGAACAAAACTGTCACACACACACATTTGGACTTTTTCAAAAACCATAAGATGGAATCTAAAATAGGTTTCAACACATAATTAGCTACAAGATATAAATAAAACAAAACTGTCATGTCCGACGCTTTGCAACGCCATGAACTATAGCCTGGCAGGCTCCTCTGTCCATGGAATTCCCCAGGCAAGAACACTGGAGTGGATTGCCATGCCCTTCTCCAGGGGATCTTCCCCACCCAGGGATCAAACCTGTGTCTCTGGCATTGCAGGCAGATTCCTTACCTTCTGAGCCACCAAGGAAGTCCAAAGCAAACTGTAAAAGAAAACAAAATTTGAGCCCTAAAGGGATTTATTTTCTATTTCTTTTAAAAAATAATTAGAATTAGTTATTCATATCATATATGAATATCTTCATGTCATAACTATTGAAGATGCAATAGTTGGGTATTGTAGTTGAGGGGGAAATGATGGCAGAAAGAAGACCTTCGGCATGTACTGTCATCTCTTCCAACACCAAAGTGATGTGAACCAAATGCACCTATGTAATTTTAGCAGCATACAGTGCACATGGTTTAAAAAAATCAATTTTTCTTAAGAGCCAAAGGGTTAAGGAGAGGTCGCAGGCACAATTGGAGAGCCTAAAAGCCAGATATTATTTTTGAGAGACTATAATAGCCTGGTGATCAGTTCAAGAAAATCACAGTCATTCAAGATGATGTCTTACATGTACTGGCTTCTCTGTAAAATGAATTTACCTTTTCATTATTATTTACTGAGTGAGCCAGTATTTCATTTGTATGGATTTTATCCAGCAACTAGGAGGGAGAAAACACAGAAAATCTAATAAAAAGATGAAGCTGCTGTACAATATTTTGAGTCTGTATCCTGCCTTTTGAGGTCATGCTTCTGTGTTTTTTATGATGTTCGTTTCAGAAAATGAAAATGTGTACATACAGAAGTATGCATTTTATGTATTACAGCTGGCGACAAATTTAACCTGGCAAGTATAGAGACATGCTTATCAGGAGTGACAGCAACAAAATAGTGCAAAAATAAAACCACAACATCACGAGGGTTTACCATTTGAGTATTAATGGAGAATCTCGTCTGCCTGGTATAAGCATTACCATTCCAAGGCGGGTGACAGAAATACACTACAGTTAGATATGGCACATGATGCCATTCTCCATATAAAGTGGAACTCCTAGAAAGCGTGTTCATTAACAAGTCCTGTCCTCTTGAAAGGGACCTTCACTAACCCCCAAACTTTCCATGTCTTACCATCTACTGCCAATATCTGGGTGACAGGGAGTTTCACAGCTAAACATCTTGTTTATAAGAGCATTGTATCATGCTGCCATTCAGGTCAGAGTTTACCAAAAGGTTTTTAAAAGTGAAAACCTCTTATGCAGTGATTTTCCATCCTAGGCATCCCCAAGAAGCTACAGTGTCACTGCAAATGGTCTATGACTCTATTCTGGATTTTCCCAACTAAAAAAACACTAAAAATATAGCTACAGAAATAATCCAAGTGTCCATCATTGGATGAAAAGATAAACAAAATGTGGTATATGCCTACTATGAAATATTATTCAGCCCTAAAAAGGAAGAAAACTATGACATAACTTGAAGACATTATGCCAAGGTGAAATAAACCAGTCTCAAAAAGACAAATATCATAAGATTCCACTTATATGAGGTAGAGTAATAAAGTTCATAGAGACAAAATGTTGAATGATGATTACCAGGGGCTGAGGGGATGGATGAATGAAAAATACTTTTTAATGAGTATAGAATTTCAGTTTTACAAGATGAAAAAAGCTCTGGAAATTGATGGTGGTGATGACTGTACAACATTATGGATGTATTTAGTACCATTGAATTGTACACTTAAGAATGGTTAAAATGGCAAATTGTGTGTGTGTGCACGCTCAATTGTACAGTCGTGTCCAACTCTTTTCAGCCTCATAGAATGTAGCCCACCAGGCTCCTCTGTCCACGGGATTTCCCAGGCAAGAATACTGAAGAGGGTTGCCATTTCCTTCTCCAGGAGATCTTCCTGACCCAGGGATTGAACCCAGGTCTACCTTATTGCAAGCATTCTTTACTGACTAAGCCACCAGAGAAGCTAAACCCTAAATATAGCTCAAGCTGAAAATCAAAATTCAAGTTAAAAGTCAGGCAATAAAATCTGCAGTAATTGTGAACAATAGTGGTCTTTGAAGCACACAGCAGTTGTCCACTTTAAGAGATAAGTTCCATAAATTCAATACTAAAAAGCTATTTGAAACCACAGCTCTGTGGCCCATCTAAATGGATATAAAATAACATTGTTGCTTGTATGAAATAACATTAATGAGAAAAAATGGAATATAAAATGGTATTTTTTAAGACAAAGCAATCGATGGATTGATTATAACTAGGCAGAATGCTCATATGTACATCAATAAAGAGAGATTATCTTAAACAATAAAAATTGTTTAATATTTATTATTTTGGTAAATTTAAGGAAAGAAATTAGAATGAAAGAAAAAGATGTGCAGAAAGATTCAATACAACCTAAATGAAAGCAGTTTTAAACAAGTGACCTGTGACATTAGCCCATAAAAATCTCCCTTAGAGAACTCTGACATCTTTGAGGTCAAATGTCCATAATTCAGTGACCATTTCATTATCTAAATCCAGTGGGTACCATGCTTGTCACACACTCCAACGTGGCCTTATTTTGTTGTTCGTTGCTCTGCCCAGATCAGAAGCTGCAAGTGGTTAGGGAACCAAAAGTACAGCCCCACTGGAAGGGGAAACCCCCCTGCAAATATTCAGTCTGATGGTATTAACTGTCAGAACTGGGGGGACACGAAGCTGATCACGAGAGAAGGATCTCTGCCGTATGTTAATGCTGACCTTCTCCGGAGCAACGTGCTCTCTTTAGCTTCTACACATGTCTAATCACTGGGGATTTGTCTAGCTACACGAATTTTTCACATTTGTCAGCTAAATCAGCGCTCCAAATGCACAATGCAGCACTTAGAAACATTATGTGAATTTATTAAATTCTCTGGAGGACTTTAGGTCCATAAAGCAGTAAATTGATACAGGGAACCGAGGCCATAATATTTTCATCAGCAACAAAAGCAGTCAGGCTCCCATATTGTCCATGGCAGTTGAAGAGAAACTGTTCCTCACTTCATTTAAGCCAGCAGGCTGAGGATCACACAGCAAATGAGAAGGCTCTGGAATGCCCCTTACCTGTCATCTCATCAGTTTCTTTGAGAATGCCAGCTTTCCAGCTTGCCAGTTACAAGAATATGTGTGAAAAATATAAATAGTCTCTTTCCACTCTGGATTTGCCTATAGATGCTTTCAGACTTGGGGCTTCCCAGGTGGCTCAGGGATAAAGAATCCACCTGTCAATGCAGGAGACAAGGGTCCAATCCCTGGGTTGGCAAGATCCCCTAGAGAAGGGAATGGCAGTGTAATCCAGTATTCTTGCCTGAAAATCCCATGGACAGAGGAGCCTGGCAGACTACAGTCTATAGGGTTGCAAAGGGTCAGACACGACTTAGCAACTGAGCACACACACACACACTCTCTCAGAATCAGCCCTTGAAATCCTTTGCCCATTGACTTTTCAATAGGCAATGAAATTGTCTATTGACATTGCCACCAAAATGAGGAGCATTGCTAGCAAACCAAGAAATGATGGGTCAATGGTGATGGCATCATTTTGATACCAAACATCCTTACACATTGTCTGACGACTGTATAACTGACCACCCACACATGCAGGCATGCTCAGTCACTTCAGGCATGTCCAGCTCTTTGCAATCCACTGGACCATAGCCTGCCAGGCTCCTCTGTTCACAGGCTCTCCAGGCAAGAATACTGGAGTGGATTGCCATGCCCTCCTCCAGTGGATCTGCACAACCCAGGGATGGAACCCATGTCTTCTGCATCTCCTACATTGCAGGCGGATTCTTTACCACTGGCCACACATACCCCCTTCCAAAGAAGGGGAAAGTAATCCTAAAATTTTCTTGACTGCCTCATATGCTAGGAATGATAGTTGCTTTCCCATGTGTTATCCTATTTCAAGCATTGCAACAACCTTATGAGTGAGAATTATAATTGCTATTTTTTTAAGTGAGACAACCAAAGCTCACAGCAGTTAAATAAATTACCCCAAATCACAGAGCTGACATGTGGTTAAGTTGGGATCTGAACCAGGACTGTGTGTTTTCAAAGATGTCTTTGTTCTATGACCCATTTCAAAATGGTTGCTGCTCATTTCTTCTAAAAGCTCTGATTCATTAAAAGTAACTGGGCATCTTTCTGCTACTGCCTAGGGCAACTTTTACCTTTCCCAATCTTTCTGGATGATGAGGAGCGGATAAACCTGGGGACAATCTTATTACAGCCTTGGCACAAGAGGTGTCATTTTCAAGCCTTCTCCTCGAATATGACTTTGACCATTTTTGCCATGTCTTTGAATCTTCTACAAGCATCCTGGAAAAGGATATAATTATAAAATTCAGGTGTGATGCATGAGCTTTTTTAACCTATCACTGGATTTTAATATACATCCCAAATGACCATACTTCTTCCCTGTTTGAAGGGTGAGAGGGTGGTCCAGTTGTTAAGACTCTGCTGTCGCAATGTAGGTGTTGCAGATTTCATCCTTAGTCAGGGAAGTAAGATCCCACATGCTGCGTGCCACAGCCAAAACAAATTTAAAAAAATAATAATAAAACCACTTTCAAACCCATTTTTAAAATGGTAAAAACATTTTTAAAAAAATGAACAACAAAAAAGTGTGGTAGTACAAGAGGTATGTTGTCGTTCAGTCACTCAGTTGTGTCCGACTCTTTGCGACCCCATGGACTGCAGCATGCCAAGTTTCCTGGACCTTCACCACCTCCAGGAGCTTGCTCAAACTCATGTTCATTGAGTCAGTAATGCCATCCAACCATCTCATCCCCCTCTTCTCCTCCTGCCTTCAATCTTTCCCAGCAATAAGGTCTTTTCTAATGAGTTGGCTCTTTGCATCAGGTGGCCAAAGTATTGGAACTTCAGCATCAGTCCTTCCAATTAATATTCAAGATTGATTTTCTTTAAGATTGACTGGTTTGATCTCCTTGCTGTCAAAGGGACTCTCAAGAGTCCTTTCCAACACCACAGTTCGAAAGCATCAATTCTTCCATGCTCAGCCTTCTTTGTGGTCCAGCTCTCACATCCATACATGACTACTGGAGGAGTATAATCAGAGCGTGAACAATTCTAACTCCTCTGCAGCCCCTGACTAGGCAAGGTTGCTGTCTGAGAGAAGAAGGGACCTTGCTACAGAAGGGAGCAAGGATTTAGGGAACACTGACTCCTCTCCTTGCCCCACAGCCCTTGGACTGAGACCTTTAGCTGTGATGGAGGAGAAGCAGGGTCTCCACAGGTCTGCAGATAGCTGGGCTGAAGGCTGACATGGAAGAAAGGGCTCCGTTTTACTAATTTGTGGATTTCCAGTGCCTGGCAGACTGCCTGGTACATAGCAGACCCCCAATACATGTTTATTAAACTCAATTGAAATATTAAGATAGCTCAGCAGTTTGTCAAGTTATACATATCAGAGTATTAAAAATTACTGTATGACTCATTTTTAAATGCAATAACTTGCAAGCATAAATGTGGTATTTACATGGTAATTTATATGTATTTAGGTGGTAATTCACAAAGTCAAGTCCCTGGTGGCTCAGACGGTTAAGAATCTGCCTGCACTGCAGGAGACCTGGGTTCCATTCCTAGGTTGGGAAGATGCCCTGGAGAAGGAAATGGCAACCAATTCCAGTATTCTTACCTGGATAATTCCATGGACAGAGGAGCCTGGTGGGCTACAGTCCATAGTGCCTCAAAGATTCGGACACAATAGAGTGACTAACACCTCCACTTCCATGCAGTAATTCACAAAGCTAAGTCTAATACTTCCCAGTTCATCTTAAAACTGTACATCTAAGCAACTCTTGGGGAAACAGTGTCAGACTTTTATTTTGGGGGCCTTCAAAATCACTGCAGATAGTGATTGCAGCCATGAAATTAAAAGACGTTTACTTCTTAGAAGAAAAGTTATGAGCAACCTAGATAGCATATTCAAAAGCAGAGACATTACTTTGCTGATTAAGGTCCGTCTAGTCAAGGCTGTGGTTTTTCCTGTGGTCATGTAGGGATGTGAGAGTTGGACTATGAAGAAGACTGAGTACCAAAGAATTGATGCTTTTGAACTGTAGTGTTGGAAAAGACTCTTGAGAGTCCCTTGGACTGCAAGAAGATCCAACCAATGCATTCTGGAGGAGATCAGCCCTGGGATTTCTTTGGAAGGAATGATGCTAAAGCTGAAACTCCAGTACTTTGGCCACCTCATGAGAAGAGTTGACTCATTGGAAAAGACTCTGATGCTGGGAGGGATTGGGGGCAGGAGGAGAAGGGGACGACAGAAGATGGGATGGCTGGATGGCATCACTGACTCAATGGACGTGAGTCTGAGTGAACTCCGGGAGTTGGTGCCGGACAGGAAGGCAGTGTGATTCACGGGGTCGCAAACAGTCGGACAGGACTGAGCAACTGAACTGAACTAACCTTATAGCAGAATTATCCATTAAATCTGAATTTTTCCTGGCATATGTGCCTGTCCAAAATAGTTTTCAAAATTGGAATCATTCAGGCCACACAAGAGGATATAACCAACTTACAATTACTATTATTTTTTTAACTTTTCATTTTGTACTGGGTATAACCAATTAACAACATTGTGATCGTTTCAGGTGAACAGAGAAGGGATTCTGCCACACATGTACATGTATCTGTTCTCCCTTACACGCCTCTCTCATCCAGGCTGCCACAAAACATTGAGCAGAGTTCCCTGAGCTATACAAGGTCCTTACTGGGTACTCATTTTAAATAGAGCAGTGTGTACATGTCCAGGGCAAAGATATGGGGACAGAATAGTTAGGGAGTTTGGGATAGACTTGTATACGCCGTCATTTTCATGTCTTTCTTCTTCCCCACACTACTGGCTGCAGTTGTATGAACTGCAAAGATTGTATCTCCCTCTGAATTTTTTGCTGTGGAAGACGGTGACTGATTTTTCTCCCGTTATTGCTTGCCTGATCCTAAAATCTTATCAATCCTTCAGAAACTAATCCAATTCATTTTGAGATTAATGCAAACTCAAACACAGTCCAAACGCAAAATAAAACCACCTCGGTTGCTTCGTGAAACACACCACCTACTGGCAGAATCGTCACATTTCACCACTGTATTCTCAAGTTCTTGAAATTCGTCCAAAATTGGTGAACTCTCTTGCTTTGGAAATGAGATTCCCAGGTGACTTAGTGGTAAAGAATCCACCTGCTGATGCCAGAGATGCTGGAGACTTGGGTTTAATCGATCCCTGGGAGGAGGAAATGACAACCCACTCCACTTTCCTGCTGGAAAAAGCCCATGGACAGAGGAGCCTGGCAGGCCATCGTCTGTGGGGTTGCGAAGAATCAGACATGACTGAATAACTGAACCTGCATACACACTCCCTTTGGGAAACTTTGACAAGTAACTTCACAATCAGAACCAACATACACTATCATGTTTAAAACAGGCAGCCAGTGGGAAGCTGCTGTATAGCACGAACTCAGCTCAGTGCTGTGATGACCTAGATGTGTGCGATGGGGAGTGGGAGGGAGACTCAAGAGGGAGGGGATATACGTATACAAATAGCGGATTCACTTCATTGTACAGCAGAAACAAATTCAACATTGTAAAGCAATCATCCTCCAATTAAAAATAAATAAATGTTTAAAAGACTTCAAACTTAGTAACATTTTTATTCCATCTTACCTTCATGGAAGCTACTCCCTGCTTACCATATTTGTTTAAGAGAGAGAAATATCTGATCCTACTTTTTCCATGGGCCATAAAATTGTAAAAGACAAGTTTCCCTCAAGTCTGACACCAGATCAGATGGATTCAAACTAAGCATTCATGTCTTTGTGTTGAAAGAGATCAGCAGTACTATTCTATGTATAGAAAATATACAAAGTATGAAAACGTGCTTTATTAAGATTCATATAGTTTTTTTTTGCCATGAACATTTATTTATTCTTGATCATAACATTCAGTCAACAAGTATTTACTGATCACCTAGGCTTGGAGACCCCACAGTGAACAACATGGGTCTTGTCCCTGCCCACATAGAGATGATAGAACAAGAGAAAGAACAGACAACGTGTACAATGCAGTAGGTTTTATAAAGGAGGAAACGAGAATCTGTGGAGACTTCAAGAAGAAATTTACAGCTTCCGGGGGAGAAGAATGGGAGGAAGGGATAGTTAGGGAGTTTGGGATTGACTTGTACACACTGCTATATTTAAGACGGATAACCATTTAGGACCTACGTGGAACTCTGCTCAATGGGATGTGGCAGCCTGGATGGGAGTGGAGTCTGGGGGAGAATGGATACATGTGTATGTGTGGCCGAGGCCCTTTGTTGTTTACCTGAAACCATCACATCATTGTTAATTGTCTATACTCCACTATAAAATAAAAAGTTTAAAGAAGAAAAGAATCTGTGGAACCATAGAGTGAGGGCACCTAACACAGTTCAGAGGGATTCGCAGAAAAGTTTCCAGCACACATTTCTGGTATCCCACCCATATCCCCCCACCCCACACTCAGTCACTCATAGCCTCAACAGAGTTCCAGCCATACTGATGCTTTTCTATACCGAGGACTATATCTGCATCTCCCCAACTAAAGATTTCCACTGGGTACAAAATGCTCAGCCAAAGGTATCAGGGAGTCAACACCCCCAAAGCAACTCTCAGTCAGTAAAGGATGTGTGTGTTGTGCTGTGCTTAGCCACTCAGTCATGTCCAACTCTTTGCAACCCCATGGACTGTAGCCTGCCAGGCTCCTCTGTCCATGGGATTCTCCAGGCAAGAATACTGGAGTGGGTTGCCATGCCCTCCTCCAGGGGCTCTTCCCAACCCAGGGGTCGAACCCAGGTCTCCTGCATTACAGGCAGATCCTTTACTGTCTGAGCCAGGGAAGCACTAGTTACTAATTCTGTTATACGTTTTATCAAACCCTCACAATAATCTTATGAAGTGAGTACTGGTATTGCTCCCATTACTCAGATCAGAAAACGGAGACTTTGGTTAAAAAATGTACTGAAAGTCAGGCAATTAATAAGAGTGGAGCTAGGATTCAAATCTTAATCAATACAGTGCCAAAACCCATGCTCTTAAGCACTGCTCTATCCTTCTTCTCTAATCATTAAGCTAAATGTAGGTCTTGAAATAAATCATTCAATTTAAATTAGAAACACCAACAAGATAATGACCTCTGAAACTAATTAATGAATAATGTAAATTGATTCAACATTGTTTCATGATTAATCAGCCCTCAAGTGAACAAATTCTCTTTGGAACAAAAGACTAGAAAAATTCAAAAGAAGAAGAAAATGTTTCAATCTTTTTAGACAAAACATTGTCAAGTATCTTTCACTTGAAATTATCCTAATAATATGGCTAACTCTTTGAGGTTCTATTGATATTTATCCCTATTCTCTGTACCAATGAGATTTTATTTCAGCGGCTTTAATTTTCCATAAACACCACTTGTGAAATATACAGAATTCTGAAAAACGCTACAAGTTGAACATATATGCGATTAATTCTGCAATCACAGTTCTTTACTGCTTAGTATTGTAATCATTTTTCACATTTTTAAGTTCAGAGAAATCAGGGACATACTCCCAGGGGCTAAAATAATAACTGACAAACATTAGAGGTTCAAATATCTGTTTATTTGAATACATGATTGTCTTTGAAGTGCCTGACTTACTAAAATGTTTCTCACAGGATTTTTTTTCTTTAGGAAATTTTCAAAGATAAGGAAAACCAAAATATATCAACTCAAGTGAACTGACTTTGTGAGGTTTTCTTTTTCCTTAATGGAAACAGATTGTTGGGCCAAGACTGGACACTCTATCTGGACCTAAGAGGAATGTACATTGTCTAGAAATCCTGAACTTGTTGGTGTTGAATTTGTCAACTCAGTGCATCTTTGAGTTGCCTCTGCTTGAAGAGGGGGTAAGTTTGTACTGTTGCATGAACTCAGGATAGTATTTGGGCCCTTTCAGATTTGAGGAAGGGTTTGGATGTGTGCTGGGGTCCAAGTAGTGCAATTGCAGTGGGTCTGGTTGTGCCTTTTGTTTGCTCATTTGCCTATAAGCATTCCCACAGGTTCTGTCACTATGGTAACATATTCATGTTGCTAAGGTGCCTTCTCCTCCACCCCCAACCACGGGGTGTGATCGCAGACTGAAGCTGGCTGTTCAGGGTGCCCCCTTCCCCTTATGGCATGATTGGCACCAGGCTTGCCATGGGACCCAAATCGGGCCAAAGTCCTTCCTTCAAGATTCTTCTACTTGTTCCTGAGTCACAACGCAAAAATGATTTGAAATCTGGACTTCTAGCAGCACTCTTCCCTGAAGCAGGAGGGGATAAAACCAAACAGAAATGAGAAACAGAAGGGCAGGTCCCGGTGACAACAGGACCTGGAATTAGCCCCCAAGGTCTTGGCTCCTGCTCCTGCTTCCTCACTTCTGCAAGATAATACCTTTCTTGTTTAAGACAGTTTGAAACAGGTTATCTATCAACTGACAGAAAGAGAACTGATTAATATACCAAGGCTTTGTCATAGCCAAATAATGTAAACTCCTTTTAAGACACTAGCTCTATGGGGTGAAGTTTTAAGTCTGAACAGCCCAGAAGTCCTCATAAACTTTATTTTTTTTTTAATATAATTGCTTTACAGTGTTGTGTTAGTTTCTGCTGTACAATGAAACAAGTCAGCTATATGCATACATATACCCCTCTTTCTCGGACCTCCCTCCTACCTACCCCTACCACATTCATCTAAGTCATCGGCTGCTGCTGCTGCTGCTGCTGCTAAGTCGCTTCAGTCGTGTCTGACTCTGTGCGATCCCATAGACGGCAGCCCACCAGGCTCCATCATCCATGGAATTTTCCAGGCAAGAGTACTGGAGTGGGGTACCATTGCCTTCTCTGATCTAAGTCATCATAGACCACCAAATAAATAGCCGGTGGGACCCTCATAAACTTTTTAAACAGTCTTTCTGGAAAGTTGAAGATGAGTTGAATTCAATACATTCATAATACCGACCACAAGATGGCACCTAAAGCATTCTTTCAAAGACTTCTCAGCCACTCAGGATGATTGCCAAAGTCTAAGATCTTATTTATGCATCACATAGATTCCTATTAGATAGCAAAATTGTCTCATTCTAGATGATTCCATATACATTCTGGTAGTTACAGTGTACCTCACAGAGTATCCTGCCCTTATCAATGGTCTTCAGGTGATGGTCAAATCACTAACGTGTTGAACACGTTAGTGTTCAAAAAAAGGTGTAAAAAGATGTAAAAAGGTGAGGTTTGGTCATTTCTTTCAGGATAACAGATGCACCTAAATGTATTTGGGAAATTTAGTTATATCACTATTTGCAGGGCAGCAGTAGAGATGCAGACACAGAGAGCAGACTTGTGGACACAGAGGGGAAAGGAGAAGGAGAGTGGGGCGAATGGAGAGGATAGCATGAAGACATATACATTATCATGTGTAAAACAGCCAGCCAGTGGGAATCTACTGTATGATGCAGGGAGCTTAAACCAAAGCTCCGTGACAACCTAGAGGGGCGGGATGGGGTGGGAGGTGGGAGGGAGGTTCAAGAGGGAGGAGACATATATATACCTGTGGCTGATTCATATTAATGTATGGCAGGAGCCAACACAGTATTGTAAAGCAATTATCCTTCAATTAAAAATAAATAATTTTATTGAGTCATATCAACATGTCATATGACAGCTGAGATCTCCAAACTCCTATGATGCACCCACGAACTTAGCCTCATTATCTGTTGTTTCTTCATGGCCAAACACAACTTTAATGAGTTTTAAATCACTTTCCCTGTTGAAACTTAGAGTCACAAGTTTATGTCCCCGTCTCTAAACCAGACTTAATGCCACCAAATGGCCCAAGGGGGTCCCCAGGTGGCACAGTGGTAAAGAATCCATCTGCAGTGCAGGAGACCCAAGAGACTTGGGTTTGATCCCAGGGTTGAGAGAATCCCTTGGAGAAGAAAATGGCAACCCACTCCAGTATTCTTGCCTCAGAAATCCCATGGACAGAGGAGCCTGGCAAGACTATAGTCCATGGGGTCACAAAGAGTTGGACACAACTGAGCAACTGAACACACACACACCATTGGCCCAAGAGGTTTTCCTAAAGCTTGCCTTCTGTTTTCAGTTACAACCTACGTCACATAAAGTCAACACAAAAATATACTGTACCATACAGAATGCATCGCACAAAGCCTCGTGGATAAAATGCAAAGCTCTTACCATCAGAATGAAAGTGGGTGAACCCTCTTTACAGGGAAAAGTCTCTCTCCATAGCCCTTCCTTTGATAGTAAAACACCATCACATGTTACATCCTGATCACAATTTACAATATTCCTGCTTAGCTTGTGGTACAATTTGTAATTATAAATTTCTATCTAATTATATGCTTAATATCATTCTCATCTCTATAGTTACTATCCCCTTGAGAAAGGAACTGTATCTATTCCATACTACTAGGTACTTAGCATCAATATCAATGACTAGCATTCAATAAATATTTACTGAATGAGTAAACAAATGAGTGTCACAAATCTGAGCAATTTCCTGAAGGCAGAGACTATAAAGCAAGTCCAATTATTTATCAGAACAAGATCTATGTCCTGATAAACAATGACAGGTTCACAGAACAGTTTCAGAGTCCAGTCCAGTTCAGGCTGGGAGAACAGTCTAACTCAGGAGCCTGGAATCTATGCCAGTCACTGGCGTCCACCCTGTTTCCAGCACACACGCTGCCCAGGGAAGAGGCTAAGAAGTTCTGATCTATTCTTGTCCCAACAAGAGTTCTCCCTAAACTCTCTTGGCCATAGATGGATCAAACTTGATCTGGTCTCCAACTCTACACAGGGTTCTTTTTTTTAAATTAATTTATTTATTTTAATTGGAGGCTAGTTATAATATTGTAGTGGTTTGTGCCATACATTGACACGAATCTGCCATGGGTGTACATGTGTTCCCCATCTTGAACCCCCTCCCTCCTCCCTCCCCATCCCATCCCTCAGGGTCATCCCAGTGCACCAGCCCTGAGCACCCTGTCTCATGCATCAAACCTGGACTGGAGATCTATTTCATATATAATATACATGTTTCAATGCTATTCTCTCAAATCATCCTACTCTCGCCTTCTCCCACAAAGTACAAAAGTCTGTTCTTTACATCTGTGTCTCTTTTGCTGTCTCACATATAGGGTCATTGTTACCATCTTTCTAAATTCCATATATATGTGTTAATATACTGTATTGCTGGGTTTTTTTCTTTCTGGCTTACTTCACCCTGTATAATAGGCTCCACTTTCATCCACCTCAGTAGAACTAATTCAAATGCATTCTTTTTAATAGCTGAGTGATATTCCATTGTGTATATGTACCACAGCTGTCTTATCTATTCATCTGCCAAAGGACATCTAGGTTCCTTCCATATCCTGGCTATTGGAAACCGTTGCCTACCCAGGGTTCTTGACCAACAGACATCTTTATAACTACCTTTTCTCTTCTTGAACCCACTGTTTCCTGGGGAGCTCAGATTTCCCACACTTTTATTAACTGTGTAACCTGGCTCCAGCTTGTCTTCTGCCTGAAAAGGGCTTTTTCTCCACAAGTTAGCAAATGTACAAAGTATTTGCATAGAATATGAAGACTGCCCACAACAAAGAAAATACTGAGCAACACTGTACTAATGCTGTACTTGCTAGAGTTTTTGTTATTAATGCTGGGCAATGAAGGAAGCCTGAGTTTTTCCCCTCCTCTTTTTTTCTTGCTCTACGACATAAGCAGGAATTAACTTCTGCCCTCAACATTGGAAGTACAGAGTTTTAACCACTGGATCACCAGGAAAGTCCTGTTAGAGATATTTAGATTGAAGCAACCAAAATTAACTCTGGATGACTTAAACTAAAAGCAGTAAATTAGAAGGGCACGTGGTAACTTATCAAGTCAAAAGAAATATATCAGGCCCCAGGGAGGAAACAGCAGCTTTGAGGATCTCGGTAGCAGGAAATAACAACCAGATTCTCTTCAAGTTGTCTCCCTCAAAGTAAATCACTTCAGTCCACCTGAACATTTCAGTCCAGACTCCAGCTTCAGAGAGGGAATCTGATTGGCCTAGAATGGATCATGCGATCAACCCTTGGCCCAAGGAGAGGCATCTTGACTGACAGGCCCACTAAGAACTCAGTCAAGGGGGATTATCTTTATAACTACCTTTTCTCTTCTTGAACCCACTGTTTCCTGGGGAGCTCAGATTTCCCACACTTTTATTAACTGTGTAACCTGGCTCCAGCTTGTCTTCTGCCTGAAAAGGGCTTTTTCTCCACAAGTTAGCAAATGTACAAAGTATTTGCATAGAATATGAAGACTGCCCACAACAAAGAAAATACTGAGCAACACTGTACTAATGCTGTACTTGCTAGAGTTTTTGTTATTAATGCTGGGCAATGAAGGAAGCCTGAGTTTTTCCCCTCCTCTTTTTTTCTTGCTCTACGACATAAGCAGGAATTAACTTCTGCCCTCAACATTGGAAGTACAGAGTTTTAACCACTGGATCACCAGGAAAGTCCTGTTAGAGATATTTAGATTGAAGCAACCAAAATTAACTCTGGATGACTTAAACTAAAAGCAGTAAATTAGAAGGGCACGTGGTAACTTATCAAGTCAAAAGAAATATATCAGGCCCCAGGGAGGAAACAGCAGCTTTGAGGATCTCGGTAGCAGGAAATAACAACCAGATTCTCTTCAAGTTGTCTCCCTCAAAGTAAATCACTTCAGTCCACCTGAACATTTCAGTCCAGACTCCAGCTTCAGAGAGGGAATCTGATTGGCCTAGAATGGATCATGCGATCAACCCTTGGCCCAAGGAGAGGCATCTTGACTGACAGGCCCACTAAGAACTCAGTCAAGGGGGATGCTTCCGCTACTCAAAAAAAAAAAAAAAAACCAGGAAAAGACACAGAAGAGTCCATATATGCCTTAGAGCCTGTAAACCTAGTGTAAACTCCTCTAGGTCCTACGGAGTGCCGTGCACCCTTGAGCAGAGTGAAGCATAGTATTCTTTCAAAAGAGTCTCCACAATAATTGGCCTGATCTCTGAGCTCTTGTGTTTTCCTCCCAGAACATTTTGACAAACAGTACGTGATGATGTCATAAGGAAAATAGGAATTAAAAGGGCCATTATCCGTATAGCTAAAGCCAGATCCTCATGACTTGTTGAAGCAAATCACTCTATTCCTTCATTCATCATGCCTTTCTTGAGTGATTGGGCTGTTTTGACATTTTCCTCTAGAAAAATCTGCCTTCAGTCCCCACATCTTCTCCCCCACCTGCAATACATGCACAGTACACACACGCATACACCTCTAGGCACTGTGTTTCTGATCATAATGGCAGCAGAAGAGCTTCAATCTAGAAATCTGAATCTCTTCTTTCTCATCTGTAACAGCTTAATTTACATGGATCAATCGAGGGGATGTATGCAAAGCTGCTTACATGCACAGAAAATTAAGATAGCATTTTATTGCTAAGAAAGTATAATTTCTGAATTATTTCCCCATTTCAGGGCTTTAACTCCTTCTTTCTTCACTCCTCCTTCTTCAGTTTCAGAAGCCTGATGACCAGTGGTGGTTTAGGGGGAGGAGATGGTGGTTTGGTTTTTTTTTTCTTAAACGATAGAACAAACAGCCAGATAACTCAAATCCCAAGAGGAAAAGTTACAGACTAAAAATAATTGAATGTTTTAATGTTACAGTTTAGTATTAAGTAGCAAGTGATATGGGGGCCTATTTCCAGGAAGGCTCTGAAACCCATGGCTAGGTTTCCATAGCACCTTGGGGGACCTCCCTGGCGATCCAACGGTTAAGTCTTCACCCTTCCACTGCAGGTTAGGTCCCTGGAAGGAAATGGCAACCCACTCCAGTATTCTTGCCTGGAGAATCCCAGGGACAGAGGAGCCTGGTGGGTTTCCATCTACGGGGTCGCATAGAGTCGGACATGACTGATGCGACTTAGCAGCAGCAGCAGCTGGGACCTAAGATCCCATGTGCTATGTGGTGGGGCAAAAAAGAAAAAAACAAAATTGACACTTTGGATCTAATCTAGTAAAACACACAGCAGCCAGCATGCCTAGTAACTGTGTCCACCTGTCTCCCAGACTAAGCGGGGTAGTCTATTGGCCTACCATCCACAGGAATACAGTCCGCCAGCCGTTCTCCAGTGGACATGACTGATGCGACTTAGCAGCAGCAGCAGCTGGGACCTAAGATCCCATGTGCTATGTGGTGGGGCAAAAAAGAAAAAACAAAATTGACACTTTGGATCTAATCTAGTAAAACACACAGCAGCCAGCATGCCTAGTAACTGTGTCCACCTGTCTCCCAGACTAAGCGGGGTAGTCTATTGGCCTACCATCCACAGGAATACAGTCCGCCAGCCGTTCTCCAGCAGTCTCTTCCCAGCTGGTTTTGTTGCTTACATGATTCATCCTACCCTTCTTCGCCACACGGGCCTCAGTTCCCTCTGCTCGCAGAAGTGTCTGGTGCCTCCCTCCTTCTCCCTGGCCATTACCCCCACGCAAGTCATCGTGGGTCCCCCTCAGCCATGCTCCAAGGCTTCTCCAGGTTCTTTCTTGGCTGCCAGTCCCCACCCCTGCTGGTAAGTTACTCTGTGCAACTTCACTCGTGCCTGTGGGTGAGCCGTCGGAGGTGATTGTGCCTGCCACGCCACACCATTCCACTCTTCTTCAGCTGCACCATCTTAGCATGGGGGCTGGGACGGAAGGAATTCCGAGGCTTGCTGCCTTAGAGCTCACCTGGGAAATAAGAGGCAGGTCCTCTCTGCTCTGACATCCTCCCAGACGAATTAAAAATGTCTCTCCTTTCTCATCCTCCACCTCCACTACATGGCTCAGCGCAGAAGGCTCATCTCAGACACTCAACAGCATCAAAGTCTCCTTCATGTTCTGTCTGAAACTTGGCTCCTAACATTAGACTTAGACTTTAATGCCTGTCTGATGGGAAGCTACTACCACACCATTGTGCATGTTAGAAAGGTAACTCAGTGCTTAAGGCCTCCTTTTTTCTTTCAAAAGTTTGACTCTTCCAATAGGAAGCCTAATTTTCAATATAATAATGAATGCTGCTATGCGTTTTTTTAATCACATAAAACTCAGTTTTTACACTTTCTAGGGCCAAAGCAGTGAATGCTAGCAGTAGCCTATGGAGCAACAAGAAAATTGCAGAAAAGAAAAGCATTGGTTATTAGTCGTGTCCAACTCTTTGCGACCCCATGGACTGTAGCCTATCAGGTTCCTCCGTCCATGGGATTTTCCAGGCAAGTGTGTTGGAGTGGGTTGCCATTTCCTTCCCCAGGGGATCTTCCCAACCCAGGAATTGAACCCAGGTCTCCTGCATTGTAGTCACACGCTTTACCATCTGAGCCACCAGGGAAGCCCAGAAAAGAAAAGCATTGGTTATTATTTTGCAGTTCTGTCTTGTCACATAGTCTCTGTGTCACGTGAGGACTTGGAAGTATAAACAACGAAGGTATTTGGATATGGTTTTTGACAGTCAAATAATAGGTTAAACTAAGTCATCAGAAGTCTTGGGAACTGTATTTAGCTTTACTGGAAGTCAGAGCTCGAAAGACCTGAGAATTCACCTTTGTCTAACCCCCTCCCTGCACATATAAGGCTCTGAAGCTTTGGAAAGTGGAGAACAGATGGAATCAAATGGTTCACCCAAGGACATGGAAACAGACACTCTTTTTTATTTTTAGCTACAGTCTATTCAGTGCTTGCTCCTGGCAATCCCTCTGCTGTCACTACATAGTCATTGTCTCATTTTCTCCTCTCAGCACTCCTGAGAATTGGTATGATTAAACTCATTTTACAAGGGAGTAGCTGGGGCTTACAGAGGTTAATTTATCTGCCCAATGTCACATAGCTACTGCATGAAGAACCAGTTTGCAATGCCATGATGCTGGATGCCAAAACCCAGGCTTCTTACCTGGACCTACTGTGTTTCAGATACCAAGATGAGGGCTGAGGAAAAAAAAGGAAAATAAGGTACCCTACGTGGCCCTGAGTCTGTGGATCTGTTAACAATACAAGCTCCTGTGGTCTACTATTGTGACCCGCAGCGATATTTCTATCAGGTCAGGAAGATGGATTTCTCCTTGGAAATCTATTCGGTGGCAACTACTCCTTCATGGACAATGTCGTTATGAGCAAAGATCATAGGACTTGGGGTCTGAAGGCTCTGGTTCTAACCTCAAAACTCTGATACCTACCCATCAGTTATGAGTCCTGGGTGAGCCTCTTTTCTCTACCTGCAAAAGTATAAAATTTCCATCTGAGTTAATTCATAGAACTGCTGTGATTTCAAAGAAGACCATAGACTTGAAAGCCCTCAGCATGAAGTGAAGAATTACTGTATTAATAAATACACGTCTGAAGCCACATTGCATATTCTCCTAAAAGGTTTTCAAAACTCTTTATAAATATAGAAAATTTTGGAAAGCACAATGTGGGAAGGGAAGAAGGAGGAAGGAAATGAACCACAGATCAACTGAATAGCATTAACCCTGTCCTGGCTCAGAAGTAGATTAGTGGTTCCATGGATATTCAACTTATTAGTAGGTTTCTTAATTATATATGTGATACAGACATTCTTTCTTATATATTAACTGTTAAATAATAAATGTTTGAATTTTTAACAAAGAAAGGAAGGTATTACTGATAAAAAAAATCTGTGGACCCTTTTCTGGAGATCTTTTATGTTTGGGGTTCTTTTGTGGAGGGAGCTTAAGACCACACAGATTTGAAGGGTGGAGAGGGAATAGAAGCAGGATCCCTAACCTACTGACTTCTCTAATTCAGACCCCATCAAGTTTCAGCCTTAGTACAATTGGGTGCCCACTTTGCCTGTTTGAATGGAAAGAGACCGTTTCTTTTTCTAAGAAAAATCTTTCATCTAGTCTAGAGAGATACCACAGTTGTCATAACTATAAATTTATTTGGAAGAACAACTGGGCTTTACACAGGCCATCTGGAGAAGACAAATGCTTCATGTAAGCATGTGGGAAATTTCACTGACAACATATGCAGCTAAATGAACTGTCTTCAGCATTGCCAAAAAAGAAAATTCCATTACACATGGGGAAGGTATCTCAGTCATCACCTTAAAATAAATACATGTCCATCTTTTAATTTAACGAAAACATACCTAAAGTGTAGCTATGTTTCTTTTCAATGTACTGACAACCAAATATACAGCCTCTGCAGAGAGATGCCTTAGGTTCAGCTCCACAGGCACAGCTCTGAAATCACCATTCATCTGCTCGTGTTTTTTAAAAAAATGCATCTGCCTACCACCACTTCTGGTTTGTACACCTTCCACTCTCTGAACACTGGATGTGACATCATGGAAGAGTGTTAGACAGTAAATCAGAAATTTGAGTCCTGCCCTCATCACTAATTCACAGTGACTGCACACCCTGTTACCAATCTGTTTGCATTTACTCCCCTCTAAAACGAAGAATAACTCCTTCCCTATTTACATCTTAGAGTTTTCTATGAAGATACTATTAACACCTCACATTAGCAGAATATTTTATAATTTAATAAGTGTTTAAATATATTATTTCAGTAACAACTTTATGCCCATTTTATAGATTTTTAAAAATTGATGCTGGATCTTCCCTGGTAGTCCAGTGATTAAAAATCTGCCTGCCGATGCAGGGGACACGGGTTCCATCACTGGGCAGGGAAGATGCCACATGCTGCAGGGCAGCTAAGCCTGGGCACCACAACTACTGAGCCCATGTGTCCTGAAACCCATGCTCTAAATATTAAAATTAAAAATTAAATAACAGCAAGATAAGTCACAGTAAAGAGAAGCCTACATACTGCAACTAGAGAGTAGCCCCTCGCCCCTTGCCACAACTAGAAAAAAGCCCCTAGACAGCAACAAAGACCCAGCACAGCCAAAAATAAATGGGTAGCCAATTCCTCCCACAAGGGGTCTTCCTGCCCCGGGGATCACACCCCTGTCTCTAATGTCTCCTGCACTGGCAGGCGGATTCTTTACCTGAGCCACCTAGGGGGTCCTCAAAAAAACAAATACATAAATAAATCTAAATAAATGAATAATGATTTTATTCGTTTGGAACCATACTGTGGGGAGCCTAGAATTCCAAGCTAAGGAACTGACCTTTGTTTGGCACCTAGTAAGGAACCAGGATGGGACGAAAGGGTATTTTAGGAAGCTGAATCTAATGGTGGCTTCAGATTTGGAGCGTTTTGATTCCAAGACTGTTATAATCCAGCAACGGAGTGAACAGGTCTGAACGCTGCCTGAATGGTGATGACAGAAAGGAAGAAAGGAGTGAGCCTAAAGGAAGCTTCCAGTTGTGTGTATAGGCAGAGGAGGGTGAAACGTTCAGACACTGCCAGACAGGTTGATGGGGAGACAAAGGTGAGAGAGAGGAACCAGAAGACATACAGTACCAATGAATCAGGAAAGCAATTGGAATGCTGAGGCAAAGAATCAGAATCAAGGAAAATAAGTGCTAGCAGCGGCAGCCATTTTGAAAAATAGAGCAGTGAAATATTTATAAGGAACTGTCTTAAATGTATACTAGCTGTGACTCCATCTCAAAAACTGTGGGGCCTTATGGAGCCTCCTAGCCTCTGTGGGCTTCACTCCTGATCACCTGAAAATGAGGAGAATAATTCTTACGTCCTAGGGTCAGAGTCCCTGGTGTACACACAGTAGCAATGACACCTACTTTCGCAACACAAAAGAGTCAGAGAGGAGACTGCCCTGGCCAGCCAGTGATTAAGACGTGACACTTCCACTGCAGGGGCGCAGGTTTGATCCCACGTCAGGGAACTAAGACTCCACATACCAAGAAAGCCTCACGCGCAAGCCTTGCAGCGTGGCAAATAAATAAATAACAATAAAAATGTCAAGGAAACACTTTTTTTTAAGTAAGAGAAGCACACCTGACAGGTGAGCACACGCTCGGCTGTGTGGCCCACCTACCGGAGCAGCCACAGGTCAGTTTCCTTTCTCTTCCAGGAAACTGCATGAGTCTAGCAGCTTTAGTGGGAAATCCAACACCAGTGGACAAACAGAGAAACATAGTCTCCTTCAACCCTATTTGACCTCAGTTCTGTTCAGTTCAGTCGCTTAGTCGTGTCCAACTCCTTGCGACCCATGAATCGCAGCACGCCAGGCCTCCCTGTCCATCAACAACTCCCAGAGTTCACTCAGACTCACGTCCATTGAGTCAGTGATGCCATCCAGCCATCCCATCCTCTGTCATCCCCTTCTCCTCCTGCCCCCAATCCCTCCCAGCATCAGAGTCTTTTCCAATGAGTCAACTCTTTGCATGAGGTGGCCAAAGTACTGGAGTTTCAGCTTTAGCATCATTCCTTCCAAAGAAACCTGAGGGCTGATCTCCTCCAGAATGGACTGGTTGGATCTCCTTGCAGTCCAAGGGACTCTCAAGAGTCTTCTCCAACACCACAGTTCAAAAGCATCAATTCTTCGGCGCTCAGCTTTCTTCACAGTCCAACTCTCACATCCGTACATGACCACAGGAAAAACCATAGCCTTGACTAGACGGACCTTTGTTGGCAAAGTAACGTTTCTGCTTTTCAATGTGCTATCTAGATTGGTCATACTTTTCTTCCAAGGAGTAAGCATCTTTTAATTTCATGGCTGTAGTCACCATCTACAGTGATTTTGGAGCCCCCCAAAATAAAGTCTGCCACTGTTTCCACTGTTTCCCCATCTATTTGCCATGAAGTGATGGGACCAGATGCCATGATCTTCGTTTTCTGAATGTTGAGCTTTAAGTCAACTTTTTCACGCTCTACTTTCACTTTCATCAAGAGGCTTTTTAGTTCCTCTTCACTTTCTGCCGTAAGGGTGGTGTCATCTACATATCTGAGGTTATTGATATTTCTCCCAGCAGTCTTGATTCCAGCTTGTGCTTCTTCCAGCCCAGAGTTTCTCATGATGTACTCTGCATATAAGTTAAATAAGCAGGGTGACAGTATACATCCTTGACATACTCCTTTTCCTATTTTGAACCAGTCTGTTGTTTTCTGTCCAGTTCTAACTGTTGCTTCCTAATCTGCATATAGGTTTCTCAACAGGCAGGTCAGATGCTCTGGTATTCCCATCTCTTTCAGAATTTTACTTTCCACAGTTTATTGTGATCCACACAATCAAAGCCTTTGGCATAGGAGTCTTCAAATGCCAACCACTCCCACTGCTGCTGTTACTGTTTAGTCACTAAGTCTTGTCTGACTCTGTGACCCCGTGAACTGTATCCCTCCGCTGTCCATGGAGATTTTCCAGGCAAGAATACTAGATTGGGCTGCCATTTCCTTCTCCAGATAACCTTCCCAACCCAGGGATCAAACCCACATCTCCTGCTTTGCAAGTGGATTTTTTACCACTGAGCCACCTGGGAAGCCAGGCTTCACTTCCACTGGCCACTGACAAATCTGCCAACATGGCAGGGGCCACCTCCAGCCCCTCCACAAGGAGCACTAGGAGCCAGTCTCACAGGCCCTGCTCAAAAGCTGGATGCACCAATGGTGGCCCCGCCCCTCCCCCCAACCACCACAGTGAGGGACTGGCACGTGTAGCCCAAGACTGGAGGGAGATCTGTAGGCAGACTTAACTCCTGTCCCACGGCCACACCCACAGACAAAAGGGTGAAACAACAACCAACGTGAAAAATTAGCTCTTGCTTCTGCCCAACCAGAGGGTTGTCAGGAAAGGTTCTATTTCAGTGATCACTGAGTGAATGAATGAATCAGTGTCTCTAAGCTTTTGTTCAGAACGTTGGGCTATAGATGTAGGACAGGTGGTTAATCCACAAAGTATTTTGAACTGCCGCCAGAAGATCCACTCTCTCGATTTCATCTATAAATGTAACATGACAACAGCAGAATAAAATCTCCTGAATTGGAATTTACTAGGAGTCGAGAGAAGGAAGAAATGTAAAGCCTTTTGATCATATAACAATTTTCTTATTATTATTATTTTCTTTTAAAGGTGCTAATATGACATTATTTACTTGCTTAGTAGAACATGAAGTTGAACTTTTGGTCACAACCTTTGGCTTGTGTCTGTGAAACTGGATTTTCTTCTAAGGATGCAAGCAATTATTTGATGAGACCACTTTAGAAGGAAATGAGATCAGTCCTGGGAAATAAATACTTGTTCCAAAGCAAATCTCACTAGAATTCACGTAACCACTTGGAAAATACTACTCTTATTAAAAAAAAATTCTGACTTGGCTTTGCTTCAGGGATTACTACGCCTTTGTTAGCTGAATGACTTGTGCTGCCAAAGCACATGATTTTGATCCAAAACTACCTCAGTGATGTGTTAAAAATAGTGAAGCTAAATGAACTGAATACAGGAGACCAAAGCCAGACTGAGTGTTGAAGGAGTCACACTATAAATAGAAGAAAAGAGCAAAAGAAAGCAAGGTCACAGGAAAAACCAAAATGCTTTTCTTTATTACAGACTGGGATTCCCAGGTTACAGTGAGAAAATGGGTTACTTTTGTTTTTAAACATTTTATTGGAGTATATTGTTTTACAATGTTGTGTTAGTGTCTGCTGTACAGCAAAGTGAATCAGCCACGTGTATATATTTAGCCCCTCTTTTTTTGATTTCCTTCCTATTTAGGTTACCATAGAGTGCTGAGTGGAGTTTCCTGTGCCATACAGTAGGTTCTCATATCCATTTATACATAATAGTGCATATATGTCAATCCCAGTCTCCAGTTCAACCTCTTCCCCTCCTTGGTATCCGTACATTTGCTCTCTACGCCTCTGTCTTTATTTCGGATTTGCAAATAGTTTCATCTGTTCCATTTTTCTAGATTCCACATATATGCATTAATATACAATATAGCTCATGAAGCTCAATATAAAAAAAAAAAAAGCAAACAACGCAATCCAAAAAAAAAATGAGTGGAAGACCTAAATAGACATTTCTCCAAAGAAGACATACAGATGGCCAAGAACCACATGAAAAGGCACTCAACATTAATAATTACTAAAGAAATGCAAATCAAAACTACAATGAGATATAACCTCACAGCCACTATGGAGAACAGTACGGAGGTTCCTAAAAAAACTAAAAATGGAGCTGCCATATGACCCAACAGTCCCACTCTTGAGCACATGTATCTGGAGAAAACCATAATTTGAAAAGATACATGTATCCCAATGTTCATTGCAGCACTATTTACAATCGCCAGGACATAAAAGCAACTTAAATGTCCATCTGAGGAATAGATAAAGACGTACAATATATACAATAGAATAGAAGGCAATGGCAACCCACTCCAGTACTCTTGCCTGGAGAGTCCCATGGATGGAGGAGCCTGGTGGGCTGCCGTCTATGGCGGCGCACAGAGTCGGACATGATTGACGTGACTTAGCAGCATTACTCAGCCATAAAATGGGAAGAAATTGTGCCCTTTGCAGAGACATGGATGGACCTTGAGACTGTCATCCAGAGTCATAATGAGAGAAAATTGATTACTTCTTATGTTGCTTTATAGAAGATTGCCATGGTTTACTCATTCTGAGATTCCGAGAGCTGTTCATCTGCAATGCAGCATTCTCTCCTGGACTTCCTGGGTGGCGCTAGTGGTAAAGAACCTGCCTGTCAATGCAGGTTAAAATGGGAAGAAATTGTGCCCTTTGCAGAGACATGGATGGACCTTGAGACTGTCATCCAGAGTCATAATGAGAGAAAATTGATTACTTCTTATGTTGCTTTATAGAAGATTGCCATGGTTTACTCATTCTGAGATTCCGAGAGCTGTTCATCTGCAATGCAGCATTCTCTCCTGGACTTCCTGGGTGGCGCTAGTGGTAAAGAACCTGCCTGTCAATGCAGGATATGCAAGAGACTTAGGTTCTAGCCCCGGGAAGGGAAGATCCCCTAGAGAAGGAAATGGCAACACATTCTAGTGTTCTTGCCTGGGAAATTCCATGGACAGAGGAGCCTAGTGGGCTACAGTCCAAGGAGTTACAAAGAGTCAGACAACTAAACAACAACAAAAGCATTCTCTCCTAATAATAGGGATTTGTTTACAGAAAAGCACTGACACCGCTTTTCGTGGGCCCCCTCAAAGTGTAACTACAGCATGGTGGAACTTTTAATTCCCAGTATTTTATTATTAAACCCCTTTGAGAATCTGTTCAATTATCTCTTTTATGTTCAGGTGTCAGAGTGGCATGAAAGTGAAGTGTGTTAGTCACTCAGTCATGTCTGACTCTTTGCAACCCCATGGACTGCAGCCTGCCACAATCCTCTGTCCACGGGGTTCTCCAAGCAACAATACTGGAGTGGGTTGCCATTGCCTTCTCCAGAGGACCTTCCCAATCTAGGGATCGAACCCTGGTCTCCCAAATTGCAGGCAGAGTGCTGTGCCCTATACCAAAACCTATCATTCTGCAGCATTAGAAAATGTGTGTGTTCTGCTGAATGTGGGGACTTCCCTCAGGAGATGGCTGGAGTCAGGTACAGATTCATCACAAGAGCTACTGGGGTCTCAAATGCTCTTTTTCTCTAGCTCACTCCTAAAGGGAGAGGGAGACTTCTGAAAACTCTCCCTCTAGCTCCTGTGAGTGTGTGATAACTTTGTACTGCTCAGGACAGGCTCAGACTGGCTGGCTGTCCGCCCTGACCTTGAACTAAGATTCTGTGCTCTGCAGCTGCTGAAAGAATCCCTGACTCTGCCATCTCCTTCATCTAGGGGCAACACCCACACTGGCTGCTCGACAGGAGCTCTGCAGCAGGCAGGAAGCTGCCAGCAGCTCATGGCACAGTTACCTATCTCAGCTGGACTCAGGTTTAATTACACAAATATTTAATTAGCATGATAATTGATGCTGTCCAAAAAGTGCTCTGAGGGAGACATTTAAATTCTATAGATAGTCAATAATAGATTTATTGTACTTGTTTTATATTTAAACCACTAAAATTAGGCCCTACTTAACTAAAGGGTAAATTCCTTAAAAATTCACACTGCACATTCATTGCCCAAAAATTGGCTTTCATTTTTGCCTCACAGAGCCCCAGGATTTCACAGCTTTGCCCCAGAGAGAATGGATGGAAGCAAAGGGAGACAAGTGAATGAGGCTCTGGGCATTTGGAAGCCCATCCCTGATCCAGTGAAAGCATTATGTTTTGGAGTTCCAAAGAAGATTTCAGTTGGGGGAAAAAAGAGAATTCCTGGGACTTCCCTGGCAGTTGAGTGGCTAAGACTTCAGGCTTCCAATGGAAGGGGCTCAGGTTCGATCCCTGGTCAGGGAACTAGATTCTACGTGCCTCAATTAAGTGTTCACATGCCACAACTGAAGACCCTGCCTGCCACAACAAAGACCCAGCATGGCCAAATAAATAAATAAATATTTTTTAAAGTTAAAAAAATTCCTAGCTGGAAAGTTCTTGTGTATGTGCACATATATGTATATAAACTATATATATGTATTTATAAAGCTATTTGTTTTCAACATACTATAGCCAAAAATTTAAACTCACTCTGAATATAAACCCATCTAGCTTAAGTAGGGGGAAAATAGTTTATCGATTATTGTATCTCAAAATTCATGGGGTTTTCCGCCTTCAGGCATGAGTGAGTGAAGGGTATCAAACTGTACCATCAGGATGAATCCCACTTTTTCTGGCTACTTTCCTCTATGTTGGCTTCATTCGCAACAAGCTGCTCTCCATGTGCAGCAAAGATGACCCCAGTATCTTGAGATCTGCATGTGAAACCTCAGAAAAAAATAAGAACTTATCTCCCCTATATGCCTTTTTCTCTTTCAAAAGACTCTGCTTGACACTCTTGGGTCATCTGTTCACACTGGGAACAAAGGAAGTTCTCTTAACTGGCTAGCCTCGAGGGGAGGTACCAGCCTCTATCATGGGAGAAGTTGCTTGCTCAGTACTGTAGCTTGGCAACAGCAGGAAAGAATATGGGCAAAAATAAAGGTAACATTTACCCTCTGCAGCACAGTAATATCAGATCTCAGTTTGTTTCACAGTACTACCAGACCTCCAGGAGATGGTGAGGGACAGGGGGCCTGGCGTGCTGCAGTCCATGGGGTCTCAAAGAGTCAGACATGACCTAGCAACTGAACAATAAAACAACCATCAGATCTCAGTTTTCAAGAGAAAACATAGCCCTAAAACATTTTGACATTCCTTGTTTGTTAAAGCAAAATCAGAATTCATCCAGGAGAGGACTTCCCTGGCAGTCCAGCAGTTAAGACTTCACCTTCCAGTGCAGGGGGTGAGGCATTGGTCCCTGGTAGCGTAGCCTATTCCCACATGCCTTGGGGCCAAAAACCAAAACATAAAACAGAAGCAATATCGCAACAAAGTCAATAAAGACTTTAAAAGTGATCCACATTTAAAAAAAAAAAAGGAATTTATGCAGGAAAATGACCCAGTCATTTAGAGTGAAGGTTAAAGTGCTCCTTGCTTAGTCATGCCCATCTCGTTGCAACCCCGTGGACTATACCAGGCTCCTCGATCCATGGGATTCTCTGGGTAAGAATACTAGAGGGGGTTGCATTCCCTGCTCTAGGGGATCTTCCTGAACCCAGGCTTGAACCCAGGTCTCCTGCATTGCAGGCAGATTCTTTACCATCTGACCCACTAGGGATCTTTAAATGTGTACACTTATCTACGTGTAATTTAAAGAAACATAAGATTGAAAGTAAAGGTTGGAAAAAAGATGCTCTCTAACCAATGCCCCTGCTGTCCCCTCCTCAAGATACAAAAAATGGCTCTCCCATCTCCCCTTTCTCTGCTTCTCCCTTTCCTGAACCATCCGGTCTTAAGGCCTCAGGTGGTGCAGCGTAAGGCACCCCCACACTGGAGATTGGAAGGATGAGGGGCGGGGACCAAAGCAGGAGTCAGAACCTGCACCGGGGTAGGAGCTGTCCATGGAGAAAGGAACCACAGGGCTCATTTCACGGGCAGGTGACATGATTCCATTATGATTCTAAAGGATCATAATCATTCATTAGGATGCTATTTGGTGATCTGCAGTCACCAAATCCAAGTACTGCATTTCAAACTCTTATTGACCATAATGGCTACTCCATTTCTTCTGAAGGATTCCTGCCCACAGTAGTATATATAAGGGTCATCTGAGTTAAATTCACCCATTCCAGTCTAAAAGTTCACAGATTCCTAGAATGTTGACGTTCACTCTTGCCGTCTCGTTAGACCACTTCCAATTTGCCTTGATTCATGGACCTGACATTCCAGGTTTGGTGGGGGGTGGGATTGGGGGATGAGGTGGGGTGGGTGGAGGGAGGGTGTGGTGTACCTAGGTGCACATAGGGAACGGAGGAATCCATTCATCTGCATTTTCCCTAATTTCATCAGAGAGCACTTACCCTCCAGAGATGGCTCAAATGTCCTCCCCTCCACACGCTCTCTCATCCCCTGCGTTAACCACGTCTTCAGACTCCACATCACTGTGCGCCTGGGCCAAAAAAAAAACCAAAAAACAGTCTTGCCACTTCCTCTTGTTGTTAGTGATGCTTGTTTTCACTTCCAGATTTGAAACTCCTGTGGTGAGGACTCCTATCTTGGGCAGCACAGGGCCTCCATACTAGCAGAGTCAGAATCATCGTCTGCATGACCTAAAGTGTGTGCTAAATACCTAAACAAAACCACTGTTTAATAAGAGATACTCCAGGGCTTCCCTGGTGGGCCAGTGGTTATGAATCCACCTGGCAGTGCAAGAGACATGGGCTCCATCCTTGTTCTGGGAAGATCCCACATGCTGCAGGGCAACTCAGCCCACGCCACAACTACTGAGCCTGTGCTCCACAGTAAGAGCAGCCACCGCAATGAGAAGCCCCCACACCTCAGCTAGAGGGGCCTCCACTCACCACAGCTGAAGAAGGAAAGCCCACGGGGAGCAACAAAGACCCAGCACAGCCAAAAATAATTAAGTAAATAAATAAATTAGTTGGTTTTTTTTTTTAAAGCATTTCCCAAAGAGGTATTTAACCAAGGGATTTATTGGTTAAAGCCACAGTGTCTCATTCATCACTCCACTCATTAACCAGATGACTATAGAACCTCCTGGGTAAGACAGGGTTTCAAAGTCCTTCCTCTGTCCCATCCTAAACAAAATTCTGGCTCTTCAAGGGCAACCTCAGAACCTGCCTTGAAAACAACCAGCACAGAAAATTCTTTCCAGTTAGGAAGTCTAGAGCTCTCACTTGTGCCCAATTTAGCAACAATCAGGCTCAGCGGTAAAGAATCTGCCTGTAACACAGGAGACATAGAATGCAGGGAACATGGGTTCAGTCCCTGGGTCAGGAAGATCCCTTTGAGAAGGAAATAGCAACACACTTCAGTATTCTTGCCTTGGAAATTCCATGAACAGAGGCGTCTCGGGGGGTGGAGGGGGGGTGCTACAGTCTTTGGGGCTGCAAAAGAGTCAGACACAAGTGAGCGATTAAACAAGATGTCAGGGTCGCCAGCATGAGAAGATGGTTGCTATAATAAGCAGGTCTTAACCAAGGTCAAATGTTCCTCCCATTTGGCAATGTTGACTGTCAGGTGTGCATTCCATAGAGATTAGGCTCACTCTCTTCTCCCAGTTACAGAGCTCCATTGAGTTGACGCTATACTCTAGCTATGCTGCTGCTGCTGCTAAATTGCTTCAGTCGTGTCTGACTCTGTGCGACCCCATAGACGGCCTCCTACCAGGCTCCTCTGTCCCTGGGATTCTCCAGGCAAGAACACCGGAGTGGGTTGCCATGTCCTTCTCCATACTCTAGCTATTATACTCTTCTTATAAGAAGAGTATAATTTTCTGTAAACTCTTCCTAAAGTTACGCTAAAGAATGCATAGGCATTTACAATCCTAGGCTTATTAAAGAAAAAAAGTTAAAGATCACATTGAATCCTTGTGATGGTTTTGTCCAAACATGTGCCTTGATTTTTTGCTTTTCAGCTGCTACTGTGGATTTCTGTAAGCCCAGTAACTATGTCATTCCTTGTCATTGCTGTGTCCTTGGACCAGGCACACATAGCAGGCACCAAGTATGTGTTTTACTGTATAAAGCTAGAGAAACAGTCATTTGAAGGCTTTCCCAAGAAAGCTATCATTCCCAACTGGTTTGTATAATTGGCAAGGATGTATCTTAAGTGAAGGGATATACTTTTGAAAGCATCTCCAAAAAGATTAAATTCACTTATTTTTTAAAGTAGCATCATACTTCACCTTGCAAGGAGACTGACTTTTCGGTCCCTGTCTTCCAGGCATGCCCCACCCTAATCACAGCTTAGAGCTCAACGAGATTCACGGTATTTCAGCTCACCAAGACAGGGCATAAATATTCTATTTTAAAAGCTGTTTGGGGTCATCTTTTCCAAGAAACCATTGAGTAGCCAGAACTGCTGTACAGCAGGGGACACCCATTAAGGAGATTTTTGACCCCTGTGAAGAGCAATCAAAGGGCTTTGATGGGACTTCGGCCCACGTTGACTCAGACCATAGGCAGTCAGAGAACTTGTCACTCAACCAAAAATTCAGAAAATACCACCGCATCTGCTTTCAGCTGCCATCATGCCATTAGGTTATCATAGGTAATGTGACTGTTAAGAATCTCAGAGTTTTCCCTGTGTTGGTCCGTATGTTCCTTTTTATCACTTCATCTTAAAAAAAACCTTCAGCACAGTACTTAATTTGTAAATTAAGTTTTAATCCTAAAGGAAGTGCTCTGCTCTTTATATTAAAATAATGACTCAGAGAAACTTTTTAGAAAGCTGTTTCTTTCTAGAACTCTTATTTCCACCAACATTACCCATTCTCTTTTTCTATGATAAAAGAAAACTATTTTGACTGCTTCCATTAACTAGCAATGGCACCCACTCCAGTATTCTTGCCTGGAGAATCCCCATGGACAGAGAAGCCTGGTAGGCTACCGTCTGTGCGGTTGAAAAGAGTCATATACGACTGAGCGCCTAAGCACAGCACAGCACATTAACTAGCAAGGTGCTCACGCCAAAGACTGAAGGAAGATACATTACCTCGGCAGGTAAGCAGCTGCCAGCTGGAGAGGCCAGCTATTGGCCTTCACCTTGAGGGTACTGGCTGAGCCAAGCAAGCTTGAGCAGTGGTTTCCAGAGCCTCAGGGACTATAAAGGCTGAGCCCAGAACAATCAATGCTTTCAAACTGTGGTGTTGGAGAAGATTCTTGAGAGTCCCTTGGACAGCAAGGAGATCAAACCAATCAATTCTAAAGGAAATCAATCCTGAATATTCATTGCAAGGATGGATACTGAACTGTATTTGGCCACCTGAGGTGAAGAGTTGTCTCACTGGAAAAGGCCTGATGCTGGGAAAGACTGAGGGCAAGAGAAGAAGGGGGAAGCAGAGGATGAGATGGTTGGATGGCATCACTGACTCAGTGGACGTTAGTTTGAGCAAACTCTGGGAGACAGTAGTTTGTCTCACTGGAAAAGGCCTGATGCTGGGAAAGACTGAGGGCAAGAGAAGAAGGGGGAAGCAGAGGATGAGATGGTTGGATGGCATCACTGACTCAGTGGACGTTAGTTTGAGCAAACTCTGGGAGACAGTAGAGGACAGGGAAGTCCGTTGTGCTGCAGTCCACAGGATCACAGTTGGACACAACTGAACAACCACAACAACAAGGAACTAAGGGACCAGATAGAAAGTTGAAGGCCAGCCCAAGGTGAGAAGTCTAACTACAAACTCTTTCCTTGAAGGGTGATATCTCAAAGGACCATATCTTTTAAGTAAAGAGAAAGAAGAAATTACCCTTCCTTCACTCCCAGATGCCAGCCCAATAAATTGCCTCTATCAAACCTTAGTGCTAAGTGAAAGGGAAAAATGATTTCCCCCTAAGGATTTAAAACCACTTGGCAATTAAAAGAAAAGAATTACTCATAAGCATAACAATATGGACGAATCTCAAAAACATTAGGCAGAGAATTCAAAACTAACAGATGACCTTATTTGGGTTGACAAGCCACATTTTCACTATATACATGGTTCAATAAATCTCAAGCTAGTCAGTTTGTACAAAGTGGTGCCAGGTTGACTGTACCCTAGAACAGAGGTAGGCAAACCATTCTAGGTGAAGGGCCAGAGAGTAAATATTTTAGGCATTGTGGGCGATCTGGTCACTGTTGCAACTGCTTAGCTCTGCAGTTATAGCACAGAAGCAGACAGTCAGTGAACAAACAGGTGTGGCTATCTTCCAATACAATCTTACAAAATGTAAAAAAATATTGCCCAAGGTCCAGCCTATGGGCTATAGTTTGCTTATCCTTGATCTGAAGGCCTGGAGCTTGAAGATAAAAATTCCAAAGATGACATCATGAAAACTCTCTAAACACACAAGAAATGACTCCCTTAATGAGAAGCCACAGTTGGGGGGGGGGGGGGGG
>SJYC01122642.1:0-39537 GCA_006408675.1 Madoqua kirkii | reverse complement strand
GGGACTCAGACTCAAGAAAGATGTTAAGACTTTGGAATAGGTGGAAAAACATATAAAATCTCTATGTGTAAGATGCTCCAAAACTTACTGAAGAGTAAGCACTCTTGAAAAAGAATCAAATACACAAGGAACTATATTCAATATAATAACTTAGAAAAGAATCTGAAACAGATAGACATATATAGATGCAGGTGTAGATATGTGAACAACTGAATCACTTAGCTATACACCTGAAACTAATAGATTATAAATCAACTACACTGCAATTTAAACAAAAAAAAATCAAGGAACAAATCAATGTATATGCAAAACAGAAATAGACTAACAGGTATAGAAAATAAATTAGTGATTACCAATGGGGAGAGGAAAGGAGGAAGGACAGATTGAGGGTATGGAATGAAGAGACACAAACTACTATGTTTAAAACAGATAAGCAACAAGGATAAGCACATCTTATAATAATTTTTAATGGAGTATAATCTGTGAAAATACTGAATCACTATGCTGTAAAACTGAAATGAATATGAAACTATATTTTAATTAAAAAATATTAAATACTGTGATTTTAAGCAATATGCCCTTTAGACAATTATATTTTAAAATCTTCAAGTAACAAAATACCTTGCAGCCTCATAAAAAAAGTAAAAAATAAAAGAATCAAATATATCTCATAAAAATGAAAACTATAAAAACTGAAATTAAAGACTCAATGAAAGGACAGACAGCAAATCAGGCAGAAGTGAAGAATTAGTGAAATGATACAATCATAAGATTGTCCAGAAAGAAGTCTAGGTAGAGGCAAAGAAATGGAAAGTATAAAAAAGAGAGGTTAAGAGACATATAGGATAGAGTGAGAAAGTCTAGCACTTGTTTAATCAGACTTCTAAAAAGATAGGAGAGGGCAAGTGGGACAGAAACATTATGAAAGGAATATCTGAGAATTGATGGAAAATACTAAACCACAGATGAGAAGTAAAGTCACAAGCAAGATAGATAACAAGAGACTCACACTGAGTACATTCCAGCAAAGTGATAAAGGAACAAAAGCAAGTCACCTTAAATATGCTCAAACACTGCCTTCAAAGAAATAATAATCATGCCTCATAGCTGACTTCTCAGTAGCAACTATGGGATGATCCTTAATGTCTTTAGAGAAAAATAACTTCATATGAACATAAAATTCTATATCTAGCAAAAACTTTCAAGAATGTATACAAAATAAATAAACATTCAGAAAAACAAAAACCGAATTTGCCACCAAGAGACTCTCAATCAGAAAAGTGATCCCATACGGACAGACTGAGATAAAAGAGGTAAGGAATAACAAAGTAGTCAACATGTGGATAAACACTGACTATATCAAATTACAAAAAAGATTATGATGGCAACAATGATTATGATATTTTGTGATTATATAACTAATTTAAATGCATATCATATAAATTGAAAGAAGGAATGAATGACTGGAATTCTTACAAAATAAATAAACATTCAGAAAAACAAAAACCGAATTTGCCACCAAGAGACTCTCAATCAGAAAAGTGATCCCATACGGACAGACTGAGATAAAAGAGGTAAGGAATAACAAAGTAGTCAACATGTGGATAAACACTGACTATATCAAATTACAAAAAAGATTATGATGGCAACAATGATTATGATATTTTGTGATTATATAACTAATTTAAATGCATATCATATAAATTGAAAGAAGGAATGAATGACTGGAATTCTAAGTCCCTGTTTTATTCATGAGTATAAGGATAGTGATGAATTTTAGACTTTGGTAAGTATGTAAGGTGAAGTCACTCAGTCGTGTCCGACTCTTTGCGACCCCGTGGACTGTAACCTACTAGGCTTCTCTGTCCATGGGATTCTCCAGGCAAGAATACTAGAGTGGATTGTCATTTCCTTCTCCAGGGTATCTTCCCGACTCAGGGATTGAACCCGGGTCTCCTGCATTGGAGGCAGACACTTTAACCTCTGAGCCACCAGGGAAGCCCTTGGTAAGTATGCAAGTTGAAATTTATAAAGTAACCACAGACGAAAACAAACAAGACCATTAAACCCCAATTTAAGTACAGAAAATGAAAAAAGAAATAAATCCAAAAAAGGGCAAGAAGGAGAGAGAGAGCTATTTTTAAAAATGTCAGAAAGAAAACAGGGCTTCCCTGGTGGCTCAGTGGTAAAAAAACTCGCCTGCCAATGCAGAAGATTCAGAGTCAATCCCTAGTCTGGGAAGATCCCCTGGAGAAGGAAACGGTAACCCACTCTGGTATTCTTGCCTGGCAAATCCCATGGACAGAGGAGCCTGGCAGGCTACAATCCATGGGGTTGCAGAAGAGTTGGACATGACTTAGCAACAAAACAACAAACAACAAGAAAGCACAAAATAAGATTAAAAATAAAATTCAAATATGTTACAAAATGTAAATGTTGCTTTCATGTAGTGCTGATAGTGTAATTTATGTAAAATGGTACCTTTTTGAAAATGTATGGCTGTTTCAATGCTGAACGTTGAAATGCTTATACCCTATCCTAGAACATCCTAATTCCTACTACACATCCAACTAGAGAAACTCCTGAGCTTGTCTACCAAGCATGTCTCAATACACTAAAAAGAACCCTACTGTCCATTGACTATAAATGGAATCACAGTTGGTGAATTTTTCATACCTTCCAGAGTACAGTCATGTTCTACTTATTGGCTTGGTAACAAATATGCCAATAACAAAGTATCTGTTTTTATCATTGCCCTTAAAAGTATACTTGCACATAAATGCACACACATACATTTGTGTGTGCTCTAGAATTTCACAATAAATAAAAAGACAAATGAGAATGAGAGCAGGAATTGGTCTAAGGCTGAAAAGCTGATTAGTGCTACAGTCACAATTAGAAAATGTCTTTGACTCTTTATCTCATCCTAACCAGGACTCCAAAAAACATCAAATACCAGTAGCATCAATCCATTGGAACCCAGTATTCCAAAAAACACAAAAAGCAAGCATACAGCTTTTGTCAAGTTCCTGATAGGGTCCCTTGTTTTCACACCTCATCCTCCCTGTGGTCTCCTATCATAAGCCACTAGACCCAGCAAGAAACAGGTTAGATCTGCAGTACCACACTTAAAAAAGTATCATATTTCAGAAACAGCTGCTGAGACCAGCTCTGGTCCAGAGGCGGCCCTCATAACCCCAGTACATTATCTGTAGTCACGATAAACCAACAGCCCTTATTGTGTATTTCCAGATTATCAATAGAATGCCTGAAACGCAGCATGTGCAAGTTACCAAGTCGACTAGACTTTGGCAAGTCTGCCTCTACTAGAAAACTCCCCCCACTACTGTTCCTTGCATCAGGCTGTGATTCAGGACTGTTTCCCTATGCTCTGAGGATTATCTGCTGATTCAGACAGGGCTGCCCATCGAATCCCAGTATGTGCCAGGATGTTTCAGAAACCCTTGGTGTTCCTGAAACCCAGTGTCTATAAAGGTCACCAAGACAACAAAGGAGAGGAATAGAAAAGGGCCATCACATTTTTTTTAGGTGATGGCCCATCACAACATCAATGAAAGGGTTAGATGAAAAGGCTTACCTAATGGGATTTTTTTCTACCAAATCCTTCTTACCCTTCATACATCAATAGTTACAGAAGTCCAAGGAATACTAAACTCTGGGCACAATATTTCTAAACTGGGCATAATATATAAAGAAAGGCAAGTTAAAAAAAAAAAGGTGTTCTAGGGAACATAAGCTAAATCTGAGCAGTATTTGCTTTCTAAAAACATGTTTTCAGTAATACTGTAATTCCTAAAACTTGAAAACCAGTTGTGTAAGTCAAAAACTTATAAGACAAAGGTTCTGGTGCTCTGTGATGACCTATAGAGGTGGGATGGTGGGGTGTGGGGGCGGGTTTTGCAGAGAGAGGCTCGAGGGAGGGGATATATTTATACATATAGTTGATCTACCTCGTACAGCAGAAGCTAAGACCACATTGTAAAGCAATTATATTCTGATGAAAAAACAGCATTAGGTTTTCCTAGTGAATATGTGATACCATTATTGCTTTCATGGTGCCCTTGGAAAGACACATATTATCAGTGTCCAAACAAAACAACTGTTAGTTGTTCTCCCAACTTTTCTGAGAATTGACCTAATTAATAAAATGAGTTTATTCATTCAAGCTGTATTGAATATGACAAGCAAAAAGAAAAGGAAATCTTCCGAGAAAAAAAGTCACTGCAACATACAAATCCACTGATCTGAGGTCAAAGCTTACCACACCCAGGAGAGTTTTCTGGGGCGTGGGGGCAAAGGTTAAAGCAAGAACAAAGGAAAAAGATAGGGGGCAGCGAGAAGAGAAGGCAGGCTGACCGTGATGGTCACCTGTTCACAAATTTTCCTTTGGGATCAAATCCATGTGGCTTGATGAGAAGAATACACACTGATTGTGCTGGGGCAGGCCTATGTCAAGTCAAGAGAGAAGGGCCTGCGTTCATTTGCAAAACAATCGAAGTCTACGTCTTTGCATAGGACAAGGTCCAAGAGTCAGAGTCCAGACAAACTTAGCTTAAAAAAAAAAAAAAAAGAGGAAAAAAACACACCAAAACCAACAGTCCGTGTTTCTCATTTTCCAGCCGTTGCAATCTAATAAAATTTAACTATATCACTGAAATGAGAAAACAAACAATCCTTGATTGTAATGTGAAAAAATTTAACTTACTCAAAATCAAAAGGTGGCAAGAGAGTTGAGGTACGGAGAAAATAACGCAACACACGTTTAGAAATATAGAATTTATTTATATTCACCGTAAGACAGTGTCACATTTTGTACATGGTTCCCAGAAGAGAAACAACACTCTGATGGCACTATATTGCTATCAACATTGCTTATGCTGCACAGTCGGGAAACATTGATTTTCCCCTTTAAAAGATTTAAGGCTCAGATTCCAAAAGGTAATTTTACCACTTATTTTCCTGTTTAAGAAAATGGGAAAGTTCTGAACTAAAGGACAAAGGGGTGATGGGGGAGGAACAGCGCCACCCACTTCACTCACAACACCCCCACCTCTGAGGAAGACTCTCGGTGCGACTGGTGGTGGTTGTCAGAGGCTCTTCCTCTTTGAAATGTGTTTGGTGACATGAATCAAACAAATCAGCAGATGGGAGAGGCGTCAGGTAGAGAGCTTTACTATAGAAACATGGAAAGCTAAAAGCTTTATCACCAGTTGCCGGCTAACATAGGTCTATTTGAAAGTCACCTACATACAAATATGCATTCACTGTAACGTAGATCCACTTTTCTTTGGTAAAACTCACCAAATAGGATGTCTCTTCTAACACGCTAATAAAAAATATTTAATTTCCTTTCAACTTTCAGATCAAGGGGCCACAAAGCTGTCCTTTTCTCCTAAAGACTGTCTTCCATTTTTCTTTTCAACCGGTAGCAGAGCAAAACCATGATAGCCGTTCGACCCTAATGTGCAATCCTTGTTTAAGTGATTAAGGAAAGCGGGATGGGAGGGGCGTGTGAAAACAAATCATGAGCAAAATTTGGGGTATTTTCTCGAGAACTGCCCTCTCAATGAGTTCCAACACAATGAGTTCCCAAAGTGTTTTAGAAGCACTTTTTCCAGTACAAGTATTTCATTCAATCCACAAGGCCACAGTCATTTCACAAAAGGCAAAGTCAGTTCAAACTCAGTACACTTTTCAGTTCATGCGGCTAATGCTGTAACTACAAAAGCCAAAAAGGGCACCATGAGTTCCGCCTCTGGCATGAGGAGGTAGAGACAACCATCCTGCAGAAAAGGTTAACAATTTAAAAAAAAAAACAAGTAAAATAAAACAAGACACTCCCTTCCGCCCCTCGCCAAAAAGAAAACCTCCACCCCGTTCCATCTCTAAGGACTAGCTCTGGAAAGCCTGGATGGCGTTCAGTCCAGTTCCGACTTGAGAGATCCATTGCCCACAATCATTTTGCTGTAATTCTTCTGCTGCTCTTCCTTAAAGGTGTCCTTCACCTTGGCTCTCTTCAGCCCTCCATCCCTGCGAACAGAAAGGCACATAAATACTCTCAGCAATGATCTCAAAGGGGTACCTACTCATACACGCTGCCCAGTGCCACAGCACTGAGCAAACAGAGAGGAGGCGAAGTACCATGGATTTGGAAGCAGAAAGACCCAGATTTCAGTCTCTGCTCTACCGCTTAACCAGACCTGTGTTACTTGAAGGAAGGAACAATCTCTTTGATGTTTGGTAAGAATTAAGCACAATTTCAAAAGCAGAGACATTACTTTGCCAACAAAGGTTCTTCTAGTCAAGGCTATGGTTTTTCCAGTGGTCATATATGGATGTGAGAATTGGACTGTGAAGAAAGCTGAGCACCAAAGAGTGGATGCTTTTGAACTGTGGTGTTGGAGAAGACTCTTGAGAGTCCCTTGGACTGCAAGGAGATCCAACCAGTCCATTCTGAAGGAGATCAGTCCTGGGTGTTCTTTGGAAGGAATGATGCTAAAGCTGAAACTCCAGTACTTTGGCCACCTCATGCGAAGAGTTGACTCATTGCAGGGAGGGATTGGGTGCAGGAGGAGAAGGGGACGACCGAGGATGAGATGGCTGGATGGCATCACGGACTCAATGGACATGAGTCCGAGTAAACTCCGGGAGTTGGTGATGGACAGGGAGGCCTGGTGTGCTGCAATTCATGGGGTCGCAAAGAGTCGGACACGACTGAGCAACTGAACTGAACTGAACTGAACTGAACTGAACTGAACTGAACTGAAGCACAATTTCACACTTCAGTTTTTTTTTAGAAGTTAGGGCTGCTATCTTCCATATTTGGATGCTATATTAAAACTCAGACTGTTTTATCTTTTTCCCCAGGGAAAACCAAGTACTAGATTTTTTCATCTAAATTGGCCTATGTGTATGTTAGTCGCTCAGTCATGTCCGACTCTTTGCAACCCCATGACTGTATCCCACACCAGGCTCCTCTGTCCACGGGATTCTCCAGGCAAGAACACTGGAGTGCGTTGCCAGTTCCTTCTCCATGGGATCTTCCCAACCCAGGAATCAAATCCAGGTCTCCTGCATTCCAGGCGGATGCTTTATCGTCTGAGTTACTGGGCTTCCCTGGTCTCACTATAAATACACATATAAGAAATGATGAAGGTGCTATGTGTGGGGGTGGGGTGGGGTAAATTCCTCAACAAGAAATGTGCTCATGATTCAAATCTAATCCTGTGTCTAACAAGTCATGTTTTGATTCAAAGTGCTCTATTTTAAGTATTGATAATTTTCCATATTCCAAAAGAGACTAAAAATAAATAAAACAAGCAACAAAAACATAAATGGCATTCAACCAATTACAGTGCCTGTGTAAGCAGCATTCCTTAATTCAGAGCCTATGAATCTTTGAACTCTCTCTGAAGAGGTAAAAATCAGACCTGCCAAAGTTAAAAGGATTGTGTAAATCTTTCCTCCTTTTGACAATACAAAGAAACATGTTGGAAGACCTGGAAGAAGACTGGATTATCTGGATCCATTCTCTCCTAATCTCACACTTTAGATTTTAATTCCCAGGTCCCATGGACAAGAAAGTGCTTACTTTATACTCTGCCTGTTTAATTTTAACCCAGCTAAGCACAAATGTTTACCAAGTGCTCTCTAATGATGATGGGTGTTCACAGTTTAGCCAGTGAACTCAATGCCAAGAAGACAGAACTTGACCTACAAACAGAAGGTAGCCTGAGTACGCTGTAAGGTTCAGGCCTCTAGAGTCAAAACTAAGACACGGTCCACCACGAAGTCCTCAACTTTAACAATGGACTTGGGCCCACAAATCTTCCAGGGGTCAGCTGGAGGAAATTTCCATGAAATAAGTTTAGAAGTTGTCATGAGACCTCCAGAACTGTCCACAAGAGCCTCTTTCATCCACAGGAGATGCTTCTCACTATAGATAGCATTTAGGGGCTTCCCTGGTACCACTCAACAGCTGCTCAAGGACAGATGTTGGTTAACTGACTTGTTGCCTGTTTTGGCTGCTCAAGGAGAGATGTTGCTAATTGACTTGTTGCCTGTTTTGGCCTAGACCTCGGAAAAGGAGGAATGGCTTTTCCTCTGGCTCTCCCTCCCTTTCTTAGTTCTTACTATCAGAATTCACATAAAAGGAATGTGTGCGGTGCTTAGTGGCTCAATCAAGTCCAATTCTTTGTGACCTCATGGACTGTAGCCCACCAGGCTTCTCTGTCCATGGGGATTCTCCAGATAAGAATACTGGAGTGGGTTGCCATCCCCTCCTCCAAGGGATCTTTCCAACCCAGGGATCAAACCCAGGTCTCCCACATTGCAGGCAGATTCTTTACTGTCTGAGCCACCAGGAAAGCCCAAGAATACTGGAGTGGGTAGCCTATCCCATCTCCAGGGGATCTTCCCGACACAGGAATTGAACCAGGGTCTCCTGCATTGTAGGCAGATTCTTTACCAGCTGAGTTACCAATTCAGTTCAGTCGCTCAGTCATGTCTGACTCTTTGTGACACCATGGACTGCAGCACGCCCAGTTTCTCTGTCCATCAACAATTCCCAGAGCTTACTCAAACTCATGTCCATCAAGTTGGTGATACCATCCAGCTTGGTTGGTAAGAACTAAGAAAGGGAGGGAGAGCCAGAGGAAAGGCCATTCCTCCTCTTCTGAGGTCCAGGCCAAAACAGGCAACAAATCACTTTAGTGACATCTGTCCTTGAAAATCCTGAGCATCTCCCTTCTAAAGAAAGTGAAAGTGAAGTCACTCAGTGGGGTCCAACTCTTTTTGATCCCATGGGCTGTAGCCTACCAGGTTCCTCCATCCATGGAATTTTCCAGGCAAGAGTACTGGAGTAGGTTGCCATTTCCCTCTCCAGGGGATCTTCTTGCCCCAGGGATAGAACCTGGGTCTCCCACATTGCAGGCAGATGCTTTGCCATCTGAGCCACTGCTCTAAGCACTCCAACTGTCACTCGTCACCCCCTAGAGACTTCAAAGCTTTATTCAATTCCCCTTTGCAATGGCAGGAGATCTTAATTCTTAAGGAGGGCAGCAGCTGAATATAAAAGCCAGTTTAAGATGATACAATTGAGGACTTCCCTGGTGATCCAGTGGTTCAGAATCCACCTGTCAATGCAGGGCATACAGGTTAGATCCCTGGTCTGGAAGGATCCCACATGCTGAGGGGTAACTAAGCCATGCACTGAACTACTGAGTCCATGTGCTGCAACTACTGAAGCCTGTGCACCCATCCTCTGTCTCAACTACAGACTGGCACTTGTCAAGAGCATTTGCCACTGGCTGGAAGAAGCACAAGCTGGAATCAAGACTGCTGGGAGAAACATCAATAAGCTCAGATATGCAGATGACACCACCCTTATGGCAGAAAGTGAAGAGGAACTAAAAAGCCTCTTCATGAAAAGTGAAAGAGGAGAGTGAAAAAGTTGGCTTAAAGCTCAACATTCAGAAAACGAAGATCATGGCATCTGGTCCCATCACTTCATGGGAAATACATGGGGAAATAGTGGGAACAGTGTCAGACAATTTTGGGGGCTCCAAAATCACTTCAGATGGTGATTGCAGCCATGAAATTAAAAGACGCTCACTCCTTGGAAGGAAAGTTATGACCAACCTAGATAGTATACCAAAAGCAGAGACATTACTTTGTCAACAAAAGTCCATTTAGTCAAGGCTATGGTTTTTCCAGTGGTCATGTATGGATGTGAGAGTTGGACCATAAAGAAAGCTAAGTGCTGAAAAATTGATGCTTTTGAACTGTGGCGTGCTGCAATTCATAGGGTCGCAAAGAGTTGGACATGACTGAGCAACTGAACTGAACTGAATTGAACGACAAGAGCATTTGCCACCTGCCTCTGAGGAGCTGAATCCTATGCTGCTGCAGCTGTTGACACTCAACAACCTCTGAGGGAGTTTAGGGTGGACAGTGAGGCACTCTGTGCTCCACGGAATCTGACAGAACAAGCCTTTAGATAGTTAGATATTTTCAGGAACTGATTTCATGATCCCAATCTTTGCACCTCTTCATATTTAGAAAATCTAAAAGCCCCTTCATGATGACATCAACTCTTCAGGACGAGCAGGAAACCTTTTGTAAAGTGCTTGATTCACCAAAATCTTATATATTGACCTTCCCCCACTACCTCTTTAGAGTAGTCTCTCAGAGCAGTCTGAGGTGCTGTCTCCTGGGCTACAGTGCTCATTTCACCCTAAATAAAACTTAACTTGCAATTCTCACATAGTACATCTTTTTTAATTGGCATCTGCAACAAGAGAAGCCACTGCAATGAGAAATTCATGCCCCGCTACTAGAGAGACCCCCTACTCACCACAACTAAAGAAAGCCCACCTGCGGCAACGAGCCAGCAGAGCCAAAAATAAATAAATTTAAAAAATAGTCACCTAATAATGTTTAAAAAGATGTTTCAATTAAGTTCCCATTTAATCTAGGGGGAGGGGAATCTAAACATGTTAATTCATACCCAACAGATGAATGACAAATACAACCGGAAAGGCAATGAACTTATTTTCTTTTAAAAGAAGAGTCTAGGTAATTAAAAGTAACTTTTTGTTATAAAACTGCATATAGCCTGATAAAAGGCAATTTTAAAACTATGAGGATCATTTCTGCCATTCTGTTCAAGCCAATCTGGCTGAGGACAGTCTGTCCTGGAGCTAACTCCCTAGGCTCTTTTCGTTTCTCAAGGCTTTCTTCCTTTCTTGGTATCTGAGGCTACAGATCCAAAGCTCTAAGCTTTTCATAATGGCTTCAGGGCAGGAACAGGGCTAGGACGTCAAATAAAAGGAAGGGGGATAAAGAATAGAAAGCAATGGACGAGGAAGAGGAAGCCAGTTATACATAAGAACATGGGTCACTAAGACATCTGTAAGCCTGTTCATTTCGTGGTGGCAGTGATAAGGACAGAATAGGATACTCGTACAGGTAGTTGTAAAGGTCCTAGTAGGGGACTATAGATAGATACAGAATCCAAGGAAACTTTGGGAGACTGACTGCTCAAGAAAGGTCCATCTAGTCAAAGCTATGGTTTTCCAGTAGTCCTGTATAGATATGAGAGTTGAACCATAAAAAAGGCTGAGCACCAAAGAACTGATGCTTTCAAACTGCAGTGTAGTAAAGACTCATGAGAGTCCCTTAGACTGCAGGAGATCAAACCAGTCAATCTTAAAGGAAATCAACCCTGAATATGCCCCAATACTTTGGTCACCTGATGCAAAGAGCTGACTCATTGGAAAAAACCCTCATGCTGGGAAAGACTGAGGGCAGGAGAAGAAGGGGGCGACAGAGAATGAGATTGTTGGTTGGCATCGCTGACTCAATGGACATGAGTTTGAGCAAATTCTGGGAGATAGGGAGGAACAGGGAAGCCTGGAGTGCTGCAGTTTGTGGGATCACAAAGAGTCAGACATGACTGAGGGACTAAACAACAGGTAGTTTAAAGGTCTCAGTATGGGACTATAGATAGAGAAACTTAGGAAATTTGGGGAGACCACTGTAAGTTAATGATTGCTCAAGAAAGTATGGGATTATCATGGAATGAAGCAGGCTTGTTTTGCTATAAAGCCATAAATAAAAAGCATGAGACATTCCCCAGGTCATTAGGTGAAAGAAAAACATTATCACCCTTCTACTGATTTGCATAAGCTATGATAGTCCCAGTTTGACCTCGTAGGGTCAGATACTCTCCTGCCCAATACAAAGGAGGAGCTAATGATGTAAGCCGACCTCTACTCAGGTGTTGGTTGGCATCGCTGACTCAATGGACATGAGTTTGAGCAAATTCTGGGAGATAGGGAGGAACAGGGAAGCCTGGAGTGCTGCAGTTTGTGGGATCACAAAGAGTCAGACATGACTGAGGGACTAAACAACAGGTAGTTTAAAGGTCTCAGTATGGGACTATAGATAGAGAAACTTAGGAAATTTGGGGAGACCACTGTAAGTTAATGATTGCTCAAGAAAGTATGGGATTATCATGGAATGAAGCAGGCTTGTTTTGCTATAAAGCCATAAATAAAAAGCATGAGACATTCCCCAGGTCATTAGGTGAAAGAAAAACATTATCACCCTTCTACTGATTTGCATAAGCTATGATAGTCCCAGTTTGACCTCGTAGGGTCAGATACTCTCCTGCCCAATACAAAGGAGGAGCTAATGATGTAAGCCCGACCTCTACTCAGGGAAGACAGTCTTTTCCTCTCCCTCATTTTCCTTTGATTATAAAATTGTAGAAGGAAATAGCAATCCACTCCAGTACTATTGCCTGGAAAATCCTATGGACAGAGGAGTCTGGTAGGCTACAGTCCATGGGGTCGCAAAAGAGTCGGACACAACTGAGCGACCACTTCACTAAATCGTGGGACAGGCAACCCGCCCATTTGCATTTCCTCAACTGTCCTATAGTAACATATCTACTTTTTGTCTCTTACTGAATTTCTTCTCCACTGAGACACAAAGTACCTGAGCCTCAGTAACCCCAGACATCAGGTGAGTGATTCTAGTTAAAAGACCGTGGGCTCAAGCCCCAATCTAGGTTTAGGCAGGGTTCAAGTCCCAGCCACGTGGACTGAAGTCCCACTCTGAGTCAACTGGTTTCAGTAGGATGTCTGCAATTTAGTTTCACATATTCCAGTTTAGAGAGTGCAATAAGAATGTTAGTCCTAACCTATCTTAACCATAGTTCAGGGAGTTGCCCTAAATCAAGAACTCAGAGCCCCAGAGCAGTCAGCCAGGCATTTAATCAGAAGGCCACCCTCCAGAGGTACCACTATAAGGCTTCCACTGTCTTGATCTCCCATCAAGTTTCCAAGCTTTGTTACATCCTGCTCCACGACACTCCCAAAACTGCCTCTAGTGAACGTCTCATGTCAAGTGTTTTCAAAACATCAAATAGATAGACAGCAGGGACTTTATTAAACACACAAGACTTAACGAATGGACTGTCTTTGTGCTAAATATGCTAATACAATGTGTGTATATACAAATTTAATCTCCCATTATAACCTAGGGGTATTCAACCCTCACTGACACAGGCTAAATGTTTGCATGTGTCCCCCAAAATTCAGGTACTGAAGCCCTAACCTTCAATAATATAGTATTTGGCGATGGAGCTTTGGGGAGCCTGTTAGGTATAGATGAGGTCATCAGGGATGGGCCCTCAAGACAGGAACAGTGCCTGTGTAAGAAGACATACCAGAGAGCTTCCAGCCTTCAGCACTGTGACAAAATAAATTTCTGTTGTTTAAGCCACCCAGTCTATGGGAGCTTGTTCTGGCACGTGATCAGATTAATATTCTCACTTATATTCTTTCTTAAAAAAAAAAAAAAAAAAAACACAAAACTAAAGCCATAGATATCCATACTTAAAATATTTCACTTATTTCTTGTCAAGTTTTTAAGTTTTCTTTAATATAATTGCAGCTGGAGATCAATAAAAATAACATTTGTAAGTTGCCCCCCACTTCAAAGATCCATTTTCCTCAAATCCAATTCCACTTTCTTCTTCCGTGAAAGATCCCTAAATTTTAGCTAAACATGTGGCCAAGCAGGAGGTTCCCTGCTGGCTCTGACAGTACAGCGTCTGCCTGCAAGGCAAGAGACCCGGGTTTGATCCTTGGGTCGGGAAGATCCCCTGGAGAAAGAAACGGCAACACACTCTCCAGTACTTGTGCCTGGTGAATTACATGGACAGAGGAGCCTGGAAAGCCCCAGTTCACGGGGCTGCAAAGAGTTGGACATGACTGAGCCACTAATGTGGCCAAGCAGAACAAAGACTACATTTCTGAGCCTCCTCCACAGCAAGGTGTTATCACGTGGCTTGAGTTCACGTCAACAGACAGAAGTGGAAGTAGTATGTCCAACTTCCCGCTTTTGCTCTTAAACACAGGAATGCATCCTTCTTGTTTTAGTTCTTCCCTGCTAGTCATGTTATTGTACTCACTGGGCAGTTGTCTTGGACCATACTGAGGATGGCAGATCAATACAAAATGAGCTGTTATACCAGTCTAGGCTGCCTATGATGAAGTATGGGAGATAAAATTCTATCTTATTTAAGCCATCGTTATGCTATATAAACCACTGTCAATGTCAGCTAACCCTCCAGCTAACAAGCATAATAAATGACATCTTTTTTTTGAGTAATAATACTTCTGAAAAATTTCTTACCAAGGAAGCTCAGTCAATCCTCCTTGTACAGCAATAGCAGACTTAACCCTGTTAGCAAACTGGACTGCATCTTCTCCTTCCTGGAATAAAACATTACCAGTACGTTCTGAAGATAGAGTTCTCAAACAATGCTTTCAAATGTCTCACAATCACTTAGATTTGTTTTAAAGTATAATACTCACATTTTTAACTCAAATATGCTCTATTCTGAATTCTAGCAAATATCATTTGTCCATCAAGAAAATGAAATGCTGTTTTTGTTTAATATGTTTATCACATATATATATATATATATTATGCTCTTTACTAGACTTATTCAAGATACAACCTTCTACAGTAACTGTAGGTTCAATAAACCAACAACAATGGTAAAAACTATTATGGAAAACAATTCTCCTGGTCTAAAACCAGCGTGACTTTTCAGAGTGCTAGGTACATTTTTTTTTTAATGACTCTTTTGCTGAGAAAGCAGAAAGTCCAACTTCAACTGATGCCATCACCTAATTAGATAAAGCACCTGTTATCTATGCAATACCTCTCTGGTCATGGGGGGCATGTACCACACGTCACAGACGATGGCCCAGCTGGTCATCACTCGAAGCAGGTAGCTCACAATGTTGTATTTACTACTGTTCCAAAACGCATCACCAAACTGAGGATTGTACTGAGAAAAGAGAAAAGAAAAGGCATTCTAGTTAGGAATTAAATGCAGCTTCTCTTCTACATGCCAGTACATGACAGGCTAAATATCTATCAGACCTGCCCACCTCCAAAAACAAAAGAAGCTACTTTACTTGATCTGAAGTAAAGTAAAGGATCCAAAGAGCAAACAAGATGTAGAAAACAACCTATGGTTACCAGCGGGTAAAGGAGGGGATGGATAAATTGGGAGACTGAGATTGACATAAACACACTACTATATATAAAACAGATAACTAATAAGGACCTACTATATAGCACAGGGAAGTCTACTCAATACTCTGTAATACAGCCTATACGGGAAAAGAATCTAAAAGACTGGATATATGTATAACTGAGTGGATTCACTTTGCGGAACACCTGAAACACAGCCTGTATATCAACTATATTCCAATGAAACTTTTAACAAAAGAAAAGAAACAAAATAAAGAATAAACCAGGCCAGGCAACTCCCTTGACTAGAGCCTCAGAGCACTTAGACTGGAGGGTTATTGACATGATTCTTAAATATCTGTCTACTCACTTCACTGGAAGGTGGATGAAAGTAGGAATAGTATCTGATTGCTTATCAGTGTCCTCAGTAGGCAGACACTGGCTTGGCACATAGTATCCCCCTACCACTACATACCTATGTCCATATCAATAGACAGAAAAAGGGATCAAACAAATGGGACAAATGTAAACAACGAGTGGATATGAATAAAGAGCACACACTCAGTCGTGCCCAACTCTTTGTGACCCCATGAACTAGGCCCATGAGCCTCCACTGTCCATGGAAGTCTCCAGGCAAGAATATTGCAGGGGGTTGCCACTTCCTTCCCCAGGGGATCCTCCCGACTCAGGGATTGAACTCGTGTCTCCTATATTGCAGGAAGATTCTTTACCATCTGAGCAACTAGGGAAGCAAAGAGCACACAAGTATTCCATATTTTTGCAAATCTTAAGTTTGAAATTATATCAAAATAAAGTGACCAAGTCACTGTCTTTGGTAGGGAGGAGTGTGAGAGTGGATAATCTGTCTTACCTTAATGCAACTGGATGGATGGTTCCTCCAATTTCAAAGCTTCCCTTTTTAAACATCATGACTGAAGTGTTGTTGATACAAGTTCCTATAAGGACATTGGTACGGAGTGAAATTTTTTAAAGCAGTCAATTTAAAAAGGAAATATTTTGTTATAAATAATTTAAAATATTCAGGTCACATCAAAATTACAGACTTTTTTAAAATTACAGATATTTTAAATACTATCATTTTACAAATTAACTCCTGTTTAAGTAGTAGTCATTCAACAGTTCTATGCAGGTTTAACTGGAGACGGAAATGACAACCCACTCCAGTACTCTTGCCTGGAAAATCTCATGGACAGAGGAGCCTGGTAGGCTGCAGTACATGGGGTCGCTAAGAGTCGGACACAACTGAGCGACTTCACTTTCACTTTTCACTTTCATGCATTGGAGAGGGAAATGGCAACCCACTCCAGTGTTCTTGCCTGGAGAATCCCAGGGACGAGGGAGCCTGGTGGCCTGCCGTCTATGGGGTCATACAGAGTCGGACACGACTGAAGCGACTTAGCAGCAGCAGCAGCAGGTTTAACAACAAATTTTACTTTATTGTTGACTACTCTAGAGATACAATTTCTTCCCAACAGATGGCAACTTCAATATATTTTAAAATAAGAACCTTTATAAAGTTATGGATAATACCTATCTAAGTTCATTAAAAGTGAAATTGTTAGTCACTCAGTCATGTCCTACTCTCTGGGGCCCATGGACTGTAGCCACCAGGCTCCTCTGTCCATGGAATTCTCCAGCCAAGAATACTGGAGTGGGTTGCCGTTTCCTTCTCCAGAGGATCTTCCCAACCCAGGGATCGAACCTGACTCTCCTACATTGCAGGCAGATTCTTCACCACCTGAGCCACCAAGGAAGTTCATCAAACTTTATTACCCAGAAACAACTTCTGAGATCCATCAAACCTCATAAGAAAGCAGGGAGTTACTGGCTCAGAGAGGCCAGGCCTTTCCTAAAGGACAGCAGAAATCTGGACTAAGAATGCCAGCTCCAGAACAATCCAGCTCCCCATATACTTCGGGTACCTGCTGTTATCAACCATAGCTTGGTAAGCAATACCACTTCTCACCTTCAGGAAAGATTAATATGGGTAATTCTTTCTTATGAGCAATATGTTCTTTTAGTCTGTGAAGAAAAATAAAGGATCTAAGTTATACCTTCGAAAAGAGAGAGGTGGGAATCCTCCTTGGTATCTTTTCTTTTAGGTTCAATTAAATCATGCAAATTTTAAAAAATTGGTATATAGTTGCTTTACAATATTATGTTAGTTTCTGCTGTACCACAGTGAATCAGCTGTAAGTATCCATATAGCCCCTCCCTCTTGAGCCTCCCTCCCACCCTACCCCCATCCCACCCTTCTAGGTCATCACTCAGCACTGAGCCGAGCTCCCTGTCTACACAGCCACTTCCCACTAGCGATTTTACACATGGTAGTGTACATACATCAATCCCAGTCTCTCTTTGGTATTCTTTACTCTCTACTAACACAAATATAATTGTAAAGCAATAAGGAGAAGAGAAAGGAAATAAATTCAAGTTGGTCCCTTTCTAAATAAGCATTAAGAGCTAGCAAAGCTGAGATAGACAGATTACAACTGCCAGCGTGCACACCACTGCTCAATAATCACAAGACGGGGAACAGTTCTCTAACCTTAAAGACATTCCAATAGGTACGTACCATTTCACTCTTAAAAGCGTAGCCCACCATCATATTTACAGAAGCAATGACTCGAGTGCTTCCGGTAATAGGTCTCAGGCAAAAAGCTGCTTCAAACAAAGGTTTCTGGTAGCTTAACTCCACTCCAAGACCCAGAAGTTCCCTCTGCTGTTTCATAAAGAGCATTAGCTCTGTCTGCCTTTCAGTTCAATTCAGTTGCTCGGTCGTGTCCAACCTTTTGCGATCCCAAGGACTACTGCAGCACACCAGGCCTCTCTGTCCACCACCAACTCCCGGAGCCTGCTCAAACTCATATCCATCAAGTCAGTGATGCCATCCAACCATCTCATCCTCTGTCATCCCCTTCTCCTCCTGCCTTCAATCTTTCCCAGCATCAGGGTCTTTTCCAATGAGACAACTCTTCGCATCAAATGTCCAAAGTACTCGGAGTTTCAGCTTCAGCATCAGTCTTTCCAATTAACAGTCAGATCTGATTTCCTATAAGACTGACTGGTTTGATCTACTTGCAGTCCAAGGGACTCTCAAGAGTCTTCTCCAACACCACAGTTCAAAAGCATCAATTCTTCGGGGCTGAGCTTTATGGTCCAACTCTCACATCCAAACATGACTAGCGGAAAAACCACAGCTTTGACTAGATGGACCTCTGTTGGCAAATAATGACTCTGCTTTTTGATACAATGTCTAGGTTGGTTGTGGCTCAGCTACTAAAGAATCCACCTGCAATGTGGGAGACCTGGGTTCGATCCCTGGGTTGGGAAGATACCCTGAAGAAGGGAAAGGCTATCCATTCCAATATTCTGGCCCGGAGAATTCCATGGACTATATAGTCCATGAGATCACAAAGATTCGGACACTTTTCAGATGAAAATGAGTGACTTTCACTTTCTTTTTTCACTTTCTAGGTTGGTCATAGCTTTTCTTCCAACAAGCAAGCATCTTTTAATTTCATGGCTGCAGTCACAATCTGCAGTAATTTTGGAGCCCTAGAAAATAAAGTTTCTCACTGTTTCCATTGTTTCCTCATCTACTGGCCATGAAGTGATGGGACAAGATGTCATGATCTTAGTTTTTTGAAAGTTGAGTTTGAAGTCAACTTTTTCACTCTCCTCTTTCACTTTCATCAAGAGGCTCTTTAGTTCTTCGCTTTCTGCCAAGGGTGGTGTCATCTGCATATCTGAGGTTATTGATATTTCTCGCAGCAATCTTGATTCCAGCTTGTGCTTCATCCAGCCAGGCATTCCGCATGATGTACTTTGCATATAAGTTAAATAAGCAGGGTGACAATATACAGCCTTCACATACTCCTTTCCCAATTTGGAACCAGTCTATTGTTTCATATCCCATTCTAACCATTGCTTCTTGACCTGCATATAGATTTCTCAGGAGGCAGGTCAGGCGGTCTGGTATTCCCATCTCTTGAAAAATTCTCCAGTTTGTTGTGATCCACACAAAGGCTTTGGCATAATCAATAAAGCAGGAATAGATGTTTTTCTGGTTGTTGGCAATCTGATCTCTGGTTTCTCTGCCTTTTCTAAATCCATCTTGAACATCTACAAGTTCACATACTGTTGAAGCCTGGCTTGGAGAATTTTGAGCATTACGTTGCTAGCGTGTGAGATGACTGCAATTGTGCAGCAGTATGAACATTCTTTAGTGTTGGCCTTCTTTGGGATTGGAATGAAAACTGACCTTTTCAAGTCTTGTGGCCACTGCTGAGTTTTTCAAATTTGCTGGCATAATGAGTGCAGCACTTTCACAACACCATCTTTTAGGATTTGAAACAGATCAGCTGGAACTCCATCACCTCCACTAGCTTTGTTCGTAGTGATGCTTCCTAAGGCCCACTTGACTTCGCACTCCAGGATGTTTGGCTCCAGGTGAGTGATGACACCATTCATGGTTATCTGGATCATTAAGGGCTTTTTTGTACAGTTCTTCTGTGTATTCTTGCCACTTCTTCTTAATATCTTCTGCTTCTGTTAGGTCCATGCCATTTCTGTCCTTTATCGAGCCCATCTTTGCATGATATGTTCCGTTAATATCTCTAATTTTCTTAAAAAAAAACTCTAGTCTTTCCCATTCTATTGTTTTCCTCTGTTCCTTGTACTGATTGCTGAAGAAGGCTTTCTTACCTCTCCTTGCTGTTCTTTGAACTTTGCATTCAGATGCTTCTATCTTTCCTTTTCTCCTTTGCCTTTCACTTCTCTTCTTTTCTCAGCTATCTATAAGGCCTCTTCAGACAACCAGTTTGCCTTTTTGCCTGTCAATCTCTAGATGCAGGTAAGTGATAACACCTAGCAAATACTTAATCAACCATCTATTTATTCAGCCAACCGTTACATTCAAGGTAGTAATTTTCAGTTTTAGAAATTCAGTGACTGGAACAAGTCAGGGCAATGTAAATGCATGGGTCTTTTAATCACATCATCTATACCACCATGACTACAGAATTCAAAATTTTTTAAATCCAGTTTAGACAGGTGACTGATCCGAAATGGCCAACCACAAAGAGAGGTCCATATATTTTAGTTTTAACCCTTAGTTTCAGTGTTAAACCTTTAGTACCACTGGCTGCCCTCTTTGATGGGAAGGCCAAGATTTTATGCCAACCCAATGGATACCAACTAATGTCACTGCTTACCTCTTAATAACCAGGTGTCGATCTTTCATTTCTGAGCGTTCAAACCAGACATGTGGACAAGCCTTGACCATAGCTCTCTGAATAATTCCCATCAATCCACCATGAACCTGGCCAACCTACAAGGACCATGAGAAAATGGAAAAAATGTAAAGGCATAGCTGTCCAAAACAAGCCTTCTTTTCTTTAACTAGTAAGTTCTCATTCCCTCCTCAGAGAAAAGACTGGTCTTCTACTGACTGAAGTTTTCTTAGTCTCTTCAAAGGTCATGCATGCCTGCTCAGTCGCTCAGCAGTATCCCACTCTGTTGCAACCCCATGGACTGTAGCCTGCCAGGCTCCTCTGCCCATGGGATTCTCCAGGAAAGAATACTTGAGTGGGTTGCCATTTCTTCCACCAGAAAATCTTCTCGACCTAGGAACTGAACCCGCATCTCCTGCTGCCTCCTGCTTTGCCAGGCGGTGCGTTACTACCTGGGAAGTCCACGCTCAAAGGACGTAATTGGCCAAATATAAGCACAAAATGTTCTTGAGCAGCACCTTTGAATTTTAAGTTATGTTGCGGTACTGGCTTTACGATAGCTTTTACAAGTAGAGATTTTCCAATTAAGTCAAAGTAAGTGAAATACAAATTAAAACTACACTGAAATATGATTTCAGACCCAACAAACTGGCAAAGATTCAAAAGCATGACAATGAACCAAAGCAGTGGGAAACAGGCACTCATACAGTGCTTGGGATGGGGAGCTTATAACACTCACAGAAGGAAATCTGGCAATATCTATTAAAATTACATATACATTAACTTCTCTGGAGCTCAGATGGTAAAGAATCTGCCTCCAATGCAGGACACTGGGGTTCAATCCATAGGTCTGGAAGATCCCCTGGAAAAGGGAATGGTAACCAACATCTATTTCTGCTTTATTGATTATGCCAAAGCCTTTGACTGTGTGGATGACAATAAACTGTGGAAAATTCTGAAAGACATGGGAATATCAGACCACCTGAACTGCCTCTTGACAAACCTGTATGCAGGTCAGGAAGCAACAATTAGAACTGGACATGGAAAAACAGACTGGCTCCAAGTAGGAAAAGGAATACATCAAGGCTGTATATTGTCACCCTGCTTATTTAACTTATATGTAGAGTACATCATGAGAAACACTGGGCTGGAAGAAGCACAAGCTGGAATCAAGATTGCTGGGAGAAATATCAATAATCTCAGATATGCAAATGACACCACCCTTATGGCAGAAAGTGAAGAGGAACTAAAAAGCCTCTTGATGAAAGTGAAAGAGGAGAGTGAAAAAGTTGGCTTAAAGCTCAACATTCAGAAAACCAAGATCATGGCATCCGGTCCCATCACTTCATGGCAAATAGAGTACATCATGAGAAACACTGGGCTGGAAGAAGCACAAGCTGGAATCAAGATTGCTGGGAGAAATATCAATAATCTCAGATATGCAAATGACACCACCCTTATGGCAGAAAGTGAAGAGGAACTAAAAAGCCTCTTGATGAAAGTGAAAGAGGAGAGTGAAAAAGTTGGCTTAAAGCTCAACATTCAGAAAACCAAGATCATGGCATCCGGTCCCATCACTTCATGGCAAATAGATGAGGAAACAGTGGAAACAGTGGCTGACTTTATTTTTCTGGGCTCCAAAATCACTGCAGATGGTGATTGCAGCCATGAAATTAAAAGACGCTTACTCTTTGGAAGGAAAGTTATGACTAACCTAGACAGCATATTGAAAAGCAAAGACATTACTTTGCCAACAAAGGTCCGTCTAGTCAAGGCCATGGTTTTTCCAGTGGTCACGTATGGATATGAAGAGTTGGACGGTGAAGAAAGGTGAGCACCAAAGAGTTGATGGTTTTGAACTGTGGTGTTGGAGAAGACTCTTGAGAGTCCCTTGGACTGCAAGGAGATCCAACCAGTCCATCCTGAAGGAGCTCAGTCCTGGATGTTCTTTGAAAGGACTGATGTTGAAGCTGAAACTCCAATACTCTGGTCACCTGATATGAAGAGCTGACTCATTTGAAAAGACCCTGATGCTGGGAGGGATTGGGGGCAGGAGGAGAAGGAGAGGACAGAGGATGAGATGGCTAGATGGCATCACCAACTCGACAGACATAGGTTTGAGTGGACTTTAGGAGTTGGTGGACAGGGAGGCCTGGCGTGCCGCAGTTCATGCGGTCACAAAGAGTCGGACATGACTGAGTGACTGAACTGAACTGAACTGAACTAAACCCACTCCAGTATTCTTGCCTGGAGAATTCTGTGGACAGAGAAGCCTGGGGGCTACAACCCATGGGATCACAAAGAAGCAGACACAACTGAGTGACTAACACTTTCACTTCACTTTACACAAACATTTATCCTTAAACTCTATAATTCACTTCTAGGATTCACGCTGAAGATATATCCCAAACAAAATGGAAATACATATTTCCGTTTAAACTGCAGCATTATTTATAATGTGAGCTATTGGAAAATAACTAAATTTGAAAAATCCATTTGGCTTAGAGAGGATAGGAATGGGGAGGAGGACAAAATCAGTGAAGGAAATTAAGAGTACCAACTTCCAGTTACAAAATAAGTAAGCTATGGGATGTAATATACTGCACAGGGAATATAGTCAATAACATTGCAATAACTTTGTATGGTGAACAGACAAATACTAAACGTATAGTGGTGATCAATTCACAGGGTATGTGAGTGATGAATCATCATATTGTACATCTGAAACCAACATAGCATTGTATTCAACTACAATTTAAAAATTAAAAGTAAAAAATAAATCCAACATGGTTTTGGTTTCTATTACTCAACTCATCAAAACTTGCAGTTCTATTTCTAAGCCTTGGCTAATACTGTAAATTATACAATTGTATATTGAAGCTGTAATGACAATTATATATGATCAAGAAGCACGGAAAATGCTAAGAAAATTCTGAGGCCTTCAGTCACAAATGAGTTATACTCAAATCTTTGTTGACTAAGACACAGAATGAGTATTGTCGTAGAAACACAAAATCATGATTAGGCAAGTTGGTTACGAAATTTACAAAGATAGTATTGTAGGAAAACAGCTGCTTTCTCAGCTAAACATCTCAGCCCTAACCTCTCTGGATTACAGGGAAGGTCACAATGGATGTGAAAGGTCACAAAAGATTACAATGGACGTGAACATTCTTGTCCATTTAAATGCAAGGAATTATTATATACACCCAGAGTTGGGTGGGGTCTATCAAGGACTGTTAACATGAGGGTCTCTGGATGGGCTTTTTGGAATCCATAAATATCTTGGAACTACATAAAAATATTTGTTGGTATAAAGCAAATGCATGCTATTTTTTTTTTTCTGAAAAAAAGGATACATAAATATTAACTGATTGCTAACCTAAAAAATGTCATGAACTACCAATTCCCCTAAGTCTTTTCAGAGAGGTGGTTAAAGCTTCCTTAGATTCAGGAAGAGCTCCACAACTTAGATAAATTTATAACTTGTTAAAAGGTAGCTGTCCAAGAGTTATATATCTGAACTTATATTTTAGACAATATCTGCCAATAAGAAAGTAGTTTTTACAAAGGTCCTGAAACCCCCTTCAATGAAGGTATAACTGACAGGCAATCAAACTACCAGGACTCTACGGTGGCCTACAGACACTTCCATTGCCTTCCCAGGAAAGCACACCAGACCATGACTATCAGTCATAGGAGCAGGAGACTCAGAGGTACAAAACTCCCATCTAGAAAATAAATAAGCTACAAGGACATTTGTACAACGCAGGGAATACGGCCAATACTTTACAACTATAAATAGAGTATAACCTTTAAAAAACTGTGAATCAATATAGTGTAAGCCTGAAACTTCTATAATATTGCACATCAACTATATCTCAAATAAATAAATAAAATAAAGGTTCCCTTCAAATGCTTTCACAGAAAAACACACCAGACCCCTACTATCAGTTACTGGAGCTGACGAGTGAAATTAAAAAAATCCAAATCCATCCGTTCCCTGTGTGAAGCCCAAGTCACCAACGTGAGATATGAAAAGAAATTCCCCTCCTCCGGATCCCGGGCTTCCCTGGTGGCTCAGGTGGTAAAGAATCCACCTGCAATTCAGGAGACCTGGGTTCGATCCCTGAGTTGGGAAGATCCCTCGGAGGAGGATATGGCAACCCACTCCAGTATTCTTGCCTGGAGAATTCCGTGGACCGAGGAGCCTGCAGGGCTATAGTCCATGAGGTCGCAGAGTCAGACACAACACAGCGACCAAGCACACCTCAGGATCCCTGTGCCATCTTTCTATTTCACACACCAGCTTGGAGCATATTTACCACCATGCAGCAAAGAACACCTTTAGAGAGTCTCCAGATTTAACCTGACACGCACAGGAAAGAGATGAAGGAAATCTTGACAAGTTCTTCAGGGTGATAGAAAACACCCACTGACTTGAAACATCTTAGATTTGAAAAAAATGCAAGAAATGCCACAAAAAGGTCTTTAGAGGTGTTTGATTTTAGTAGGCTTTGCCTTTTCTTTGGGGGCTGTCAGTAAGAACTGACAAAGGCAATGTGGTATAAATATTAGCCTTTCTTGCTTGATTCACTAAAGAACCACGGTTTTTTTTTTTTTTCTTTTTTAATTGCATATGACTCCCTGAAGGGAGAAAACACTAATTGGCTGGTGAGGGATTTGTACAGCTCTAAAGAAGATGACTTTAACACCTTAAAGTGTCATTAAACACTGCAGGGATTCTAGAAGCAAGATGGAATCAACTTTATAAAGTCTAGTCATGCTCAAGTGTGTCTACATTTCAGTATATTAATTTCTTACTATCTTAAATATAATGACTATTTTCTTTCTTTATCTTGTACTATATATTTCTCATATAATTATATATTAATAATATAAATAATGCAAATACATTATTAACGTATGTAAATATATTAGTAATTTATGGGTTTCTCTGGTGGCTCAGATGGTAAAGAATCAGCCTACAAATCGGGAGACCTGGGTTCGATCCCTGGGTTGAGAAGATCCCCTGGAAACTAGGCATGATTACCCACTCCAGTATTCTTACCTGGAGAATCCCCATGGACAGAGAGGCCTGGCAGGCTACAGTCAGTCCATGGGGTCACAAAGAGTTGAACATGACTGAAGTGACTAGGCATTAATAATTTACAGACTTACTTATATAGTGTAAGCCAGTCACTTTCTAATATAAAACTAACTTTCTAATTTGTGCCAAAATACAATAAAAGTCTGATTAGTCCACAGAACATTCAAGTACTTGAAATACCAGTGAGCTCTTCTTACCATAGTATAGCACCCATCCGTTGTCAAGATCAAAACATCAATTGGGGACGTATGGTTGGCAACACAAATGCCTCCCTTCTGGGGCCTGTACTGCCTGCAATTACATACAGTGGTTAATACTAAACATCGAAAAATGGCCACTATTTTGCAAAAAGGCAACTTCCACAGTAGTTCAGATGATAAAGAATCCACCTGCAATGCAAGAGACTCGTGTGTGATCCCTGGGTCAGCAAGATCTCCCAGAGAAGTAAATGGCTACCCACTCCAGTATTCTTGCCTGGAGAACTCCATGGACAGAGGAGCCTGATGGGCTACAGTCCATGGAGTCACAGAGTTAGACACAACTGAGCAACTAACTCACAATACACCTGGAGAAATTCATGCTATTTTGTTTTTTAAAGTACACTAAAAAAAAAGAAACTTTCAAATATATGGGCTCATCTTAAAAGGGTTGTCTCTAGGCAGTATGATGGGAGGGGGGTAAGAGTAATATGAGGAGGGGGGCCCACAATTTCCCCTTTACATATATTTATATCACTTTTCTGTAATGATCATATTGCCCTTTTAGAATGAAAAAAAATTTAATATTAGACTGAATTAATACAAAGATTCCATCACTTTAATAAACTTTGTGATATGTAAGCTTTCCTTATTTCATCCTAAGTATTTCTGTATTATTTCAGTCTTCATAAACAGCACTTTCAGGTGCTTCAGAGTGATCCAGAGTAAATGTACTATAGTTTCCTTTGCCTTATCCCCCCAAAGCAGAAGTTGGCAAACTTTTCCTATGGAAGCCCAGACAGTAAATACTCTAGGGTTTGCAAGCCAGCCAATCCCAGTCAAAACTCCTGGACTCTGCTGTTCTGGCACAATGGCAGCTACAGATAATACATAAATGAATGCGCATGGCTGTATTCCAATAAAACTTTATTTACAAAAACCAGAGGACAGACCACATTCGGCCTACAGGCTCATAGTTTAGTTTGCCAACCTCTGTCCCAAAGTTTAAGCAGTATTTGACACTACTGAAGCGAAGTAGTTTTCTTTGAGCCTAAACAGAGAAGAAAGGGAACAAAATGCATAACAACTTCAGCATGTTTTCCTTAAACTTAGAAGTAATTCTACAATAAGTTATGAACAACTCTCTATGTAATTAAAGCACCTTTTCTGAAGAAGGGGCTTCCCTGATGGCTCAGACAGTAAAGAATCTGCCTGCAATGCAGGAGACCAGGGTTTGATCCCTGGGTCAGGAGGATCCCCTGGAGAAGGGCATGGCAACTCACTCCAGTATTCTTGCCTGGAGATTTCCATGGACAGAGGAGCCTGGCTGGCCACAGTCCACGGGATCGCAGAGCAGACATGACTGAGTGACTAACATTTCATTTTCATTTAATTTCTGAAGAAGGTGTTTCCTTTGATCACACTTTCATCAAAATATTTTCTTCTCATTGTCACCCCAAAACTTACAGCCCAATCACAAAAGTCATGTAATTTTAGAAATTGAAGAGGGCTTTTAAGTTGGTAACACATGGCAAAGCCAAAGGATGAAATGTTTTCCTTCTACAAATTAGACAGAAAGATCCAGTCACATAGAGACAGAGAACAAACCAATAGTTATAAATGTAAGGAGGAGAGGGCAATATGGGGGTGAGGGAGTGGGGGGTACAAATTCTTGGGTGTAAGATAAGCTCAAGGATATAATGTACAGCAAGGGGAATACAGCCAACATTTTGTAATAACTGTAAGTAGAAAGTAACCTTTAAAAGATAAAATCTTTTTTAATTTTTAAAAAAAGATCTAGTCAGTAGAAAAGAGATGTTTGTCCTAGAATTTTTAAGCTAATGATATTAAGTATAAAAAAATTGAATTTACAGAAAAGCAATTCAAAAACAATCAAAACAAACTTCATGTGGCTAATGACTTCATTTACCACCTTTCTCCTCCCTGATGAAGGGGTGAGGGAAGCAGAAAGCTAGGTTCTGTTTTCAGCTCAATGTTGGGATTTTAGAAGCTGGCAGGGCTGAGACTAGAAACCAGCCTCAGAATTCCAAGTCTAGCCTTCTTTCCACCATTCTACAGCCCTATCACCTTCACCATTAAAAAAACAAATTTTTAATTAACCCCATTCTAAACCTAACTCTGACATTTATTAGGCATGTGACCCTACACAACCAATCCCAGAGCTTCCACTGCTTCACCTATAAAAAGGTATAATAGCACCTTCTCTTGGAGATAACCTAGGAGAAAGAATCACAGGCCAGGCCTGCACAGCATAAACGCCCAACTATTAGGTGTCATCACATGTTTATTGTCATGTTCCATGGGGCTTCCCTGGTGGCTCAGAGGTTAAAGCGTCTGCCTGCAATGCAGGAGACCTGGGTTTGATCCCTGGGTCGGGAAGATCCCCAGGAAAAGGAAGTGGCATGGAGGGAGGAGCCTGGTAGGCTACAGTCCGCGGGGTTGCAAAGAGTCAGACAGAATGACTTCACTTTCACTTTCTGCAAATGGACTGCTTGAGGGGAAGGAGGGCACTGTGCTGGGTCTTTGTTATAGTACTTGGGCTTCTCTAGGTGTGGTGTGCGGGCTTAGTTGCCTGCGGGATGTGAGATCTTAGTTCACCAGGGACTGAAGCCCCGCCCATGCATTAGAAGGTGGATTCTTAAACACTGGACCACAAGAAAGTCCCTGGATTGCTTTCGAAAAGTGTTCAGGCACATTGCTATGCCTGTGACACTCCATCACACTCCAGGAGTACTCTTCCTTCCCTTGTTTTCCCCCACCCACTCCTGTCAACCACATGTAGATTGACCTGAGAAAGCAGGTACGAAAGCGATACACACTCACCTGTTATGATAGTGAATGGTTCCAGAGAGGGCACGAACACAGATGCGGCAGCAAGTCAGGTGGACCAGTTCACTCAGCAGGTTTTTGAGTCTGAAAGAGACAGGAAACATTTTACTGTGCTCTGGGCTCCCCTATGAAACGATACAAAGCTCCAGGGTGTTCCATCACAGCAGCATACTGTGTTCTGAAATACGAGCACAGTCAAATTCTCAAGATCCCGATGAGGCATTTAGGACAAAACTCTAATGGAAAATGGTTCCCATCATGACAAATCCTTGACCAAGATAAGCTGAGGCATCTATGGTCTTGGCCCCACAAGTCTGACGATCCTACAAGAGTCTCTTGTGTTCCTTGAGTTGCTCAGTCTCTTTTCTCCCTCCTCCTCTTCACTTTCTCTTTTGTAAGAGCAACTTCCGTCAGTTTAAATGCAAGCATGATGGAAAATCACATAGAGACTCTGAAGATGAAGTGAGCAGCATTTTAATACATGTGCTAAGGTCATAAATTTGAGGCAGTACACAGGAATCACACAAATATTCTCTTTGTGGACACAGCTGAGAAAGGGGACAATCCAGGACTTCCCTGGTGGTCCAGCGGTTAAGACACCATGCTTTCAAGGCAGGGAAACGGGTTCAATCCCTGGTCAGGGAACTAAGATCCCCCATGCCATGCAGCATGGCCAGAAAACGTTTTTTTAAAAAATGTAAAAAGAAAGAAAAGGGACAATCCTATTAAATGGCTAGGAGGCAAAAAAAAAACATTTCACCTGTTTCTTGGCAGCTGTCCAACTAGCGTGGTTCCTAAAACAAACAAACTGATCCCAATGAAAGCCAAGGTAAGCCTGAAAGAGAAAAGAAAAGGTAATGCAAAAGCTAGTTGAACAGCAGGGGGAGAGGAGAAGGAACATAAAATTTAAGAATAACAAAACCACAAGTAAGTTGTGGATCATCCAAGCCACAGAATATGATGCAGTCATTCAAGAATCAACCAAATCTATAGATTCTGACACAGAAGAACGGTTCTTGGTACATTTTGAGAGAAAAAAAGCAGCACTAACTTTCAAAATACTGTGTAGGATTTGACACCATTTTCAAAAAAACAGCAAGCACATAACCAGCCTACAGATGTATACAGCAGACCTGGAAATGTGTTCACAAAACTGCCACATTCAGTCTATGCAATTATCAAAGGGTTAATCAGGCTAGTAGAGAGAATAAAATCTTGCTCTTCTGCTTTTCCAAAAGATTTTATTTTTTTAATTAAAAAAATATTTTTTTATTAGAGTGTAATTGTTTTACAATGTTGTGTTAGTCTCTGCTCTATAACAAAGTGAATCAGCTCTAAGTATACCTGTATCCCCTTCCTCCTGAGCCTTCCTCCCGCCCCTCTAGGTCACCACAAAGCACTGAGCTGAGTTCCCTGTTCTCCCCACTAGTATCTAGTTTTCACATGGTATACATATGTCACTCATAACAGTGTGTAAAGCTTCCCTGGTGGCTCAGATGGTAAAGAATCTGCCTGCAATGCAGGAGGCCCAGGTTTGATCCCTGAGTCAGGAAGGTCCCCTGGAGAAGGGAATGGCAACCCACTCCAGTATTACTGTCTGGACAGTCCTGGTTCATAGGAGCCTGGCGGGCTGCGGTTCAGGAGGGCCCGAGTCGGACAGGACTGAATGACTAACACTTTCACTTCTTTTTCCTTTCACATAATGTATAAAGGAGTCACTTTAGGTTGAAAGTAGTTATTCTGGTGTGGCCTGGTGAGGCTATAAAAGAAAATACCTTGCAAAGCTCTAAAAATAACTTGTTTTCCTGTATTTCCTAAGTTCAGTTCAGTTCAGTCGCTCAGTCGTTTCCGACTCTTTGCGACCCCATGGACTGCAGCAATCCAGGCCTCCCTGTCCATCACCAGCTCCTGGTGTTTATTCAAACTCATGTTTACTGAGTCGGTGATGCCATCCAACTATCTCATCCTCTGTCGTCCCCTTCTCCTCCTGCCTTCAACCTTTCCCAGCATCAGGGTCTTTTTTACTCATGGGGACAAAAGGGAAAAATTCAAATTTTCCTTAAAGAAATTTAAAATGTATAGCAAATGGCAAGGAAGTTTTACCTAAAGTTTCCTTCATAATAAGAACAGCACATTATGTTTTCCATGCAAATTTAACTGCTGTACCTTCGTGAGGTTCTAAATAGCTCAGAAGTTAGTAAACAAGGTGATAGACAGGACCTCTCATCTCAACAGGCTCTTTCTAATTTTTAAAAAGTGCTTTTAATATCTGGACCAATCACTTCAAAAACAAAACAGTTATTTTTAGAAATGTAAACACAATCACGCAAAAAGAAAAGGCTGAGATTTTAAATCTTTCAAGATAAATAGGCTTCTTATAAATTCTTTGTTAAGGTTTTAAACCTTGCTAAAGTCTTGGTTTAACACCTTTTGAGACAGCAGTTTGAAGGTCTGTTTCATTTTCTTTGGACACCATATTTTCATGTCAGCCACTAATGCAATAACTAAAGGACTGGTTAATCTCATCCATCAATTATACATATTTTTAAAATACTGCCATCTTGCATAATGAATCATTTGCTCCTAACACATTAAATCAGAAGAGGTCATATATTTATGCTTAACAGCTGGGTTCAAAACTACTGAACATTTTATTTTAATTCGCTAAATTAATGGAAAATTCTGTCTTCCAGTGTCAGTGAGGCAATGTGAGAGTTCTCACAGATAGCACAAGCTTTTTGGCACAATCTGTTTTGCTAAAGAACTTTAGTGAGATACAATTCACATGTCATACAATTCACCTACTTAAAGGCAATTCAACGGTTTTTGGAACATTCACAGAGTTATACCACCATCAACGCAATCAATTTTAGCACAATCTGTGTTTTAAATGCTCACTTTGTAGAAACTACTTTTTTTTTAATTGGAGTATAATTGCTTTACAATGTTGTGCTGGTTTCTGCTGTACAATGTGAATCAGCTCTAAGATACATATATCCCCTCTTGAGCCTCCCAGTGCCCGACGCCCATCCCCTCTAGGCCATGCCATCACAGAGCATCAAGCTGCGCTCCCTGTGCTACAGAGCAGCTTCCCACTAGCTAGCTCTTCTATCAACTATGTCAGAGCTGCTCTCTCAATTTGTCCCACTCTCTCCTTCCCCTACTGTGTCCACAAGTCCTTCAAACTGCTTCTTCTAAAAAGTACTTACAAAGTAATTCTTTCACATGAAGAGTATGTACTAAGAGGAGGAGCTTCAACTCTGCCATTTTCTTCTGTTCCTGGGTGCTTACGTTACTGGATTATCCTAAATCTGTGGTTTATTTGCAAGAATCTTGTATGTCATGTACCTATTTTACAAGTATAAGTTTAAACGAGATATCAGAATCATATCACTATTTGGTGGGCCCCTCCAGCAAGTGGAAGCTAGCCAACATAGGAGAGCATCTCAAGCGCCATGAATTATAAAATCCTCGCTCTTTCTTCAGGTTGCTTGGATACAGTGTCTGACTAATGGACCAAGTGAAGATGTAAGAGCTCATCTATATATTATTCAACTTTACTGAAATTTCATTTCTTTGTAAGAATAAAATAATATCGATAGAAGGTGCTAATTATAAACAGACTAGAAACTTCCAATAAATAAAAGTTGAACTTTATTGTTTTTGGTTGTGCTGGGTCTTCTTTGATGTGTGAGTTTACTCTAGTTGTGGTACGCAGGCTCCTCACTGCAGTAGCTTCTCTGTGGAACACGGGCTCCAGGGTGCACATAGGCTTTAGTCATTGGTGTATATGGGCTAAGCAGATGCAGGTCCCCAGCTCTAGATCACAGGCTCAATAGCTGTGGCTCAAGGGCTTAGTTCCTCCGAAGCATATGGGATCCTCCTGGCTCAGGGATCGAACCTGTGTCTCCTGCATTGGCAGGTGGATTCTTCACCACCAACCTACCAGGGAAGCTCAAAGCAGAACCATTTCGTTTTTACACACCAAAAGATAGTCTTGTGTATCCCCGAGAACATGAACCCCACACTTTGGGAACACTGACTTAATGTTCAAGCAGTATGTCCGAATTTCACTTTGTTATCACAGCTGAAATGATTCCCCAAAGATACCCCAACCATTGAATTTTTTTTTTCTCTCCCCTCCCCTCCCTCCTACCCCCACCATCTAGATACTGGCAACAAGAGGACAAGAAAAGAGAAACAGCTTGCTAGAAATGTGCCTTTGCCTATACTTAAGCAACCTCTTTCCTTGTAATAAACCTGAGTGAGGCAAGAATAGGCCACCCTAGGGGTGGTAAAGACATTTCAACTCACGTGCCAATTTTAGTTGGCTGGTAGCAACTGCCTGGAAGGCCCTATTGAGAGCACACCAAGGCCACATCCAGGGGAATGAAGCAAGACCATCAACGACAAGTCGTGCCTGGCAGCCACATTTCTACCTGCCACCATCACACTAAAGAGACCTCAACCACTTCCTCCCGCTGCCCAGCTTGTCCTGCTTCATCACTTTTTCTAATTATGCTCCACACTGTGGCTCCAGTAAACTGGACTTTGAGGCTAAGTCTTCATAAGGAGGCATGCTAACTTAGAACCAAAGGGGACCCAACTTTTAATACAAAAGTGAGAGATCAAAATGGAGCGAGGTGGAACAAATTCACCCTCCCAAACATCTCTCTCCCATGTGGCAACCACTCTCAGGAATTTTTTTCTTTCCTGTGCAGTTATGAACTGCTACAGACCAGTGAAGAGAGGCAGTCACGGTTTGGATGACACTCTGGTGGACGTGGAACTGTACACATTTTCCCTTCTTTTTTCTCACTTCCCTTTTCTATCCATCCTCAGGGCTTCCCGGGTGGCTCAGTGGTAAAGAATCCAACTGATAATGCAGGAGACATGGGTTTGATCCCTGGATCCGGAAGATCCTCTGGAGGAGGAAATGACAACCTACTCCAGTAATCTTGCCTGGGAAATCCCAAGGACAGAGGAGCCTGGCAGGCTACAGTCCATGGGGACGCAAAGAGTCAGACACAGTTCACGACTCAACAACAATGAAAATCCATCCTCAAATTATCTATGACTAAAAAAGCGACATGGATCCAGATGGATATATACTGGATTCCGAATATATACTTTCATCTGGGGAAGATACGAGAGAATAGATAATATGTCTTCGTGGAGCACATTCAATGTTGTTTTCTACTAATAAATGGGAAGGGGTGGGATTACTGCCACTGATACTCTTGTGTGATCACTACATACATAATTTTAAAAAAGAAAGCTGGGGGACTTCCCTGATGGTCCAGCAGTTAAGACTTCGCCTTCCAATGCAGGGTGTGTGGGTTCCATCCCTGGTCAGGAAGCTAATATCCCACATGCCCCATAGTCCAAAAAAAAACAACAAAAACAAACAAAAAAAAAAAACCCATAAAGTAGAAGCAATATTGAACAAATTCCATAAAGACTTTAAAATGGTACAGCTCAAAAAAAAAAAAAATCCTAAGTACATAAACGGAAAAGGCAATGGCACCCCACTCCAGTGCTCTTGCCTGGAGAATCCCAGGGACGGGGGAGCGTGGTGGGCTGCCGTCTATGGGGTCGCACAGAGTTGGACACGACTGAAGGGACTTGGCAGCAGCAGCACGTACATAAACGAAAGCCGGCCTAGGGTACCACCCGGCTGCGGCGGGAGACGCACCTCAGAGGCAGGAGAACGCAGTAGCGCACGGCGACGCCCAGCACCCACACCGCGGTGAGCCGCGGGCTGACGTACTGGAAGTTCACGTTGGTCCTCGTGAGGAGGTTCCACGACACTAGCTCCTCTGAGGAGAACCTCTGGGTCACTTCGTCTTCCACAATGGCTTCCAACCCCTTCTTGGAGAAATAAAACACATCAGACAGCTCAAAGTCCCTTCCTCGCAGACCAGACAGCCCTTTTTCCATGGGTGACTCGTCTCTTTGGATAATACCTTAAAAGAAAGCATCGGGACATGAGAAAACGCCATCGGACAGAAGAACAAGTGATCAAAAGGCTACTTTACGCAGAAGACAAATGCATCTAATGGGTAACAGGAAGCAGATTTCAGAAATAAAGGACGAGCAACTGCAGTGAGAAAACAGGTAAAATCACTGAGTCTGCGTGAAGTGGCTTCCATCCGATGATCTCAGTTCATTACAGAGGAATCGTCCTCAGGAGCCCTCTTGCTTGCATTCATCCCTATGTATCATCAGCAAAAGAACTCACACAAACAAACTCTCCCCCGAGTATAGACCTAGATTGTGTAGAAACAAAGGTTTATATTTCCCCCAGTGAAAAACTATAAAGTCAGAAAGTAAGCAAAATGGCAAAAGGTATTTTCCACAAATAGCAAAAGGCTGATGTTCTTAATTTGTAAAAATTATTTAATAAGAAAAACACAGGCTCCTGAAAAAAAAAAAATCAGCAAAGTTCATGAACTGAATTCATAGAAACAACATAAATAGTTAACAAATATTCAACGCCTTTTTTAGTCATCAAAGAAATGTGAATCAGACACAGCAGCCTACTTACATGATCAAATCAACAGCATGTTTGTTTAATGATAAAATCAGACAGAAATGACACAGGTATTCTCATACTCAATTGTATGAGTATGGAACTGGATTATTTTCAGTGAATCATGTGAGAGAGGCACTGATGTCAGTTTGTCCTATGACTTTTGCCATTTAACTCTGAACGCTTGGTTTACGGTAGGTAGTCAGTTAAGGAGCAATCTTGTCAAAATCTGTTTGGCATAAAGAGACTAAAAATAGTTTTGCTGATGATTATAATTCCAATTCTAGGAAACTGTCACAAGAAAATAATCAGGAATGCAGGCAAGAGTGTTTACTGTAGTATTTTCCATTATAACCGATCCAGACAACACAATATAGTATATCCTTTAAAAAAAAAACAACTATAATGTTAAGTGAAAAAAGTCAGGATCTAAAACTCTGGTTTACTCAACTCTATGAAATATATATACAGTAAAAATGTCAAGAAGAAAAAAATTAAGAGGTTACTCTGGGCTGTTAGGTTTTCCTCTTTATACTGTTTATTGTACTTTCCATAAAGAAAATAATTCAAAGATTTTTCAAAGTAGCCTAAGTTTGACAAATTGAAAAATGACTGATACCACCCAGTTCTAACCACGTAATAAAAATAATAAATGAGAAGATCTTCGAAGAATAAAAAGTAACTGCATACACAGTGACATGGCTATCCATCTGTCCCTATGGGGCGTATCACAAATTTATGTCCAATTAGAAAAGTCAAAAATTAAGATGTTAAATTCCCTGAAAGAAGATCACCTTTGATTTCCTCACTTTTCCATTTCCTAGGAAATCACTGAGGATAGTGGAGGGAGCTATGTTATCTACCTGCTGGAGAACTTGGATGTGTATCCAAAGAAGCAACTATAATATACCCATTTTCTTTTTTTGAAAGAACTGCAGCATAATGGAGTAGAAAATAAAGAGGATGTGAAGTCCAAAGTCCAGTTCTATCAGGACAACCACCAGGTAGCTCTCTGTCCAGGTGTAACTGATAAGTCACCTAACTTGGTGTCCCCTTCTTTATAAAATGGGGGTGAGAGCAGTTGGGAAAGTGTTTAGTATCCTTAGAAAGACTAAAGTTTTCTGATTTTACTTTTGGGGTTTGTGGTGGGTTTCTTCCAATTTTGCCCAAAGCAAAGCTAATACCTAGCCACCTTAAGAATGAGAGCACTAAAGTTCTTGAATGCGCATTAGTTTATCTTCTTAGTGCAGTCCAAGTGGTTTAATCTTTCTTCATCTCTGCAAAGGGTTTAATCAGTATTAGAGAATAAACCAGCGTTCTACTGAATTACCCTCATGCTCCGTAGGTACTGCAGTACCACTCAGAGCAGGTTACTCTATCCAATATGGCCCATATTTAGCAGTACAAGAGTTTCATTATTTACCAATGTACAGATTTTTTTTTAAGTCTGGAGTAGGGAGAGATGACCAGTTACTTGAGAAATCGCTGAATGAAACACACTAGAGACAGGAGTGTGTGTGTGCTTAGCCGCTCAGTCATTTCTGACTCTTTGTGACCGCACGGACTGTAGCCCACCAGGCTCCTCTGCCCATGGGGATTCTCCAGGCAAGAATAATACTGGAACAGATTGCCTTTTCCTTCTCCAGGGGATCTTCCAGATCCAGGGATCAAACCCAGGTCTCTGCACTGCAGGCAGATTCTTTACCATCTGAGCCACCAGCCCTTCTAAAAATAAGCTTTTTCAGAGGACTTCCCAGGTAGCGCTAGTGGTAAAGAATTCGCCTGCCAATGCAGGAGACACAGGTTTGATACCTGGGCCAGGAAGATTTCACTGACAAGGGGTAACTAAGTCTTTGTTGCACAACTATTCAGCCTGTGCTCTAGAGCCCAGGAGCTGCAACTATTGAGCCCACCTGCAAACTACTATAGCCTGCATGCCCTAGAGGCTGTATCCACAAGAGAGGCCACCGACATGAGAAGCCCATACACGGCATCTGGAACGTAGCTCCCGCTCCTGCAACCAGAGAAAAGACTGTGCAGCAACAAAAACCCAGCACAGCCAAAATTAAATAAGTAAATAAATAATTTGTTTAATTACTAAACATTTTAGGTCATTTCCAAACATCAGAAGAAACAGATAATTCAGAGTAATACATGAAAGGTGATATTTTTAGAGTTTGCTTAATGTAAAACAATAGATACTCTATTATTTAAGCATACATACATGCATGGGGGGACTTCCCTGGTGGCTCAGCTGGTAAAGAATCCGCCTGCAATGCAGGAGACCTGGTTTCAATCCCTGGGTTGGGAAGATCCCCCGGAGAAGGGAATGGCTACCCATTCCAGTATTGTGGCCTAGAGAATTCCATGGACTGTATAGTCCATGGGGTCACAAAGAGTCGGACAGGACTGAGCTACTTTCACTTCACTTCACTTCATTTCACATGTATAGGGGAATTATGAAAATATGCAAAAAAAAATAAACATCAAATCAGAGTAGTAGTTTCAGGGGTTGGCAGGGCCATATAAATAGGTATCAAACTAGCACAGATGTTTCAATATTGGGTTTTTATTGTCATTAAGAAAACCTCGCTATTGTTAATAAATTAATCCTGATCTTTCAGAGTGACCCACAATTCTTAAATTGATAAAACCCTGATTCCAGGAGCTATTTCCTTTTGTTTTACAAGTTAACTTCAAAAAAGGAAAGCCACAAACATTTGAACTTTGTCCTTACACCCAGTGCTTCAACCAACACGACAAGGTTCATGTTTGGGATGAAGATAAAATTACAACAACTATCTCCATCTAATGCAAGAGATGAATTGCACAAGCTTCCTGTGCCCCCTGCCTTGAGCAAGTCATTGGTACATAAATAATACCAGCTATGACAGGCCTGTTAAAAAAAATGGAGGCTTAAGTTAAAACCATCTCAAATATAATTAACTCTAAATTAGCTGAGTGAACCCTTGGAATAACTGCCCATTTATACGTCATGCTCGTTTTTCCATCTTGCAGCTATAAAGTATGTTTTCTGGGTCAGTGATTACTACAGAAAATCAGGGTCTACTACACATCAGAAGTGGATATTAACTGGCTTATGTACAGACACTAATCCTTAACCTACCAATGGGCTGTATTCCAAACGTCAGAAGCTCAGAGTTTAAAACACTCTCTCATGGAAACTGTGTGCATTAGTCTGTTTGAGCTGGAATCCTATACAAGCAAAGACTGCTTAACTCAAAATATACATGATCACAGATCATGAAGTACCAGTACCATGAAATTGGTACTTGGAGTACTTTGGCCTCCAATACTTTGGCCATGTGATGCGAAGAACTGACTCATTGAAAAAGACTGATGCTGGGCAAGACTGAAGGCAGGAGGAGAAGGGGACAAAAGAGGATGAGATGGTTGGATGGCATCATGGACTCAACGGACATGAGTTTGAACAAGCTCCAGGAGTTGATGATTGACAGGGAAGCCTGACATGCTGCAATCCATGGCATTGAATGGAGCCAAGCCCACCAGGCTCCTCTATCTACGGGATTTTCCTGGCAACAATACTGGAGTGGGTTGCCATTCCCTTCTCCAGGGGATCTTCCTGACCCAGGTAGCAAACCCACATCTCCTGAATTGCAGGCAGACTCTTTTACCACTGAGCCACTGGGGAAGCCCTTTACTCTATATCCCCCTACCCAATTATTAAGCAATTGGGCAGAAAGGAGTCTATCTGTCTCAGGACCAAATCCTGGCAACAAGGTTGTTTTTCTGCTATGAGGAGCTCCTCTGAAGGGCTCTAGTCTTAGCAAGGAAGCTGGTCCTACGTTCTTCCCTCCCCTGCCCCAATATCCTTTCTGATCCATAATGCAATCTGCTTGATTAAAGAGATCAAGGTAAAGTAGCTGTAAAAATTAACTATATGCCATTGGGTTTTGGAGAGTGGGGTGAGTCAGAGCTGCTAGGATTAAAGAGCAGAAATATTCAGTCCCAAACTCCAGAGAGATAAGACCCATGTTTAGTCACTTAGGCGTAGTTCAAGGTCCTGATGCAATCCTAGCGGGCCAAGGCCAAGGATTCCTGAAGAGACCACTGAGCTCTGTCCTCGTGCATCTCCAGTTCATTAATCATCACAGATATTAACACACTAACCAGCTCACTAACTATGCAGTCACACAACTGCACAGGTTTCTAGTCCACTTTTTGTCACCTTTTTTTAAAACAATTTACCTGTAATACGACAAGGCTAACCTTGAGACATACTGTGTGCAAAAAATTCCCTGGGCTGTTAGTCAAAATACAATTTCCAGCACATAATTTATCCGATTTCACTGTGCTTTTTCATAGCAAATTCTCTGTGTTCCTGATGACAACTGCTTTCCTTCTTAAGTACCTTTTAAAATCCAGCTTACTGTTATCAACTTAGTTAGTATAATAATGGTACCTGGATTATATTTTTTTAAAGGGAAGTTTTTGAGGTGCATGAATACTAAGGTACTTAGAGGTAAAATGACA
>SJYC01122641.1:0-13005 GCA_006408675.1 Madoqua kirkii | reverse complement strand
AGTGAACTCTGATTTGTTGATGGACAGGGAGGCCTGGCGTGCTGCGATTCATGGGGTCGCAAAGGGTCGGACACGACTGAGCGACTGAACTGAACTGAACCAAAACTATATGCATACAAAGATGTCCTCTGATTTATTTCTGATGTGGGAATTTTAAATGTTTAAAAATTTTTTAATTTTGAAAACTAATTTGTTGAGATGAAATTCCCATAAAATTAACCAATTTAAAATAACAATTCAGTAGAATTTAGTACATTCAGAATGTTGTTCAGCTGTCACCTCTAGGTCCAGTACATTTTAGTATTAGATATTTTTACATTTTTATTTTCCTATTTTTCATCAGTCTTGCTAGGGTTTATGAATTGTACTAACCATTTCAGAAAACCAAATTTTAGCTTCATTAGCTATATTCTGTTGCAGATTTTCTTTCCTATTTCATTGACTGCTATTCTCTTTATTTTCTTTTTTATATTTCCTTTAGGTTTACTTTGTTCTTCTTTTATTAGTTTCTTTAGGTAGAAAATTAGGCATTTGATTCTAAATTTTCTCTTCTAGCATAAATGTTTAAAGCTATAAATTACCATACCAGCATTACTTACATTTCACAACATCCAATTTAAAATATTTAAAAAGTGTTTTATTTCCCACTTGACTCACAGATTACTTAGAAATGAATTGCTAACCTTTTAAAGATGTGTTACTGCATCTATCAGTGTTATTTGCTTTTGACTTAAATTCATTGTATGTGTGTGTGTGTGTGTTAGTCATGCAGTCACGTCCGACTCTTTGTGACCCATGGACTGTAGCCCGCCAAGACTCCTTTGTCCATGGGATTTTCCAGGCAGGAATACTGGAGTGGGTAGCCATTTCCTTCTTCAAATTCATTGTGACTGAAGAACAAGTCTCTATGACTTCAGTACTTTAAATGTATTTAACTGGTCTCCTTGCCTACTAAATCATTTGTCTTGATGAATTTCCCATGTCCACCTGAAAATGATGAGCTCTCTTCATTTCTTGGATGTGGTATTCTGTAAATATTGGTCAGTTTAGTTCGGTTGACAATCTTTTTAAACATTTATACTGTATTTTCCCCTTCTTTTTCTAATGCTTTGTTTGTTGCATGTCACACTCCCACACAGCATAGAATTTACATACCGTGAAGCTTTATTATTAATTTCAAAGGTACAGCAGTCAATCAAAAGGTTTAGAGAAAGCAAGGAAAGGTCAGTCATTGATTTCAGCTTTGCAGGCTTTTTCTTTTATTGGATTCATACTCTATGGCCTACAGTAATAGATAAGAGCTCCAAGTGAGTTTTTGCAGAGCTGTTTCACTTAGAGGGGAGCATTTACATTACAGAACATCTGCATTTACTATTCCGAAAGAGATATGTAGCTTATGTGACCTTCTCCAGGGAACCATGCCTCATAAATCCACATTCTATAATTACTTACAAAATATATAATAAACATTCAACTAGGAAATACTTTTTAAAAAATATTTTATGCATAAGGCCTCTCTTCAGAGTAAATATTATTCTATTTAGAAAAGAAGTAGCTATCCTGTCGACAAGATTAGACCATTGTCACCTGCCTTCTTAACTTCTGTGAGCAGTGTGCCACACCAGAGAAATTAAGGGTTCTAAATGCCTCATCTGTCAATTATGGAGAGAGAGGTATTGATATCTCCCACTCTGGTTGCTGATTTGTGTTATTTCTTACTTTAGCTCTGTTTATTGTTATTGTTATTACAGTGGTTGTTTGGCTTCTTGTATTTTAAACACTTTAAAAAATACATTTAAATTTAGAATTGTTAGATCTTCTTGGTGAATTCACCCTTTCATTATGAAATATCCATGGTCTCTGATTATAATTCTTATCTAAAGATTGCTTTTATTAATATTGCTACATTTTCTTATCGTTAGTGTTTGTGTGTTGTTTTGTGTGTTTTTTTTTGTCCTTTGTCTTTCAACTGCTTTGCATATTTATGTTTAAAGTGCATCTTTTATAAACAGCATATTGGTTCTTGCCTTTATATTTATGAGGATAATGTCTGTTTTTTAATGAGACTAGTTGGTCCATTAATATTTAGTTTACCTGGTATACTTGGGTTTACATTATAATTAGGACCATTTTTTTCCTATGTATCCTCTCTAATCTTGGTGAGTTGTTTTGGTTGTTCTTTCCTATGTTTTAATTTTTAAGTTAATTTCTAATTCTTTAGTGTTCTTTTTTGTCTATTCTATATGCTTTTACATTTTTGAATTATTTTTTAGTGGTTGCTCTAGGGATTATAATTATTATTATAATCTACTGTAAATTAATATCATTCTATAATATAAAATACAAAATATTAAAGCCTTAGGACAACACAGTTCTATTTACTACCTTCTGCCCTTTGTGCTCTTCTTGTTATAATACTTTTGATATAAAACCCAAAGTTGTTGTTTGGTCACGCAGTCATATCCGACTCTTTGTGACCCCATGGACTGCAACATGCCAGGCTTCCCTGTCCTTCACCATTTCCTGGTGCTTGCTCAAACTCATGTTCATTGAGTTGGTGATGCCATCCAACCGTCTTGTCCAATGTTGTCCCCTTCTCCTCCTGCCTTCATTCTTTCCCAGCATCAGGGTCTTTTATAATGAATCAGCTCTTCATATCAGGTGGCCAAAGCACTGGAGTATCAGCTTCAGCGTCAATCCTTCCAATGAATATTCAGGATTGATTTCCTTTAGGACTGACTGGTTTGATCTCCTTGCAGTCCAAGGGACCCTCAAGAGTCTTCTGCAACACCACCAGTTTGAAAGCGTCAATTCTTTGGTGCTCCAGCCTTCTGTATGGTCCAACTCTCACATCCATATGTGACTGCTAGAAAAACCAAACCCAGAGTACATTTGTATTGTATTTTAAAAAATAGTCTATAGTATTTTTTAAACTTTTAATTTTGAAATGATTACCTGTTAACATATAGGGAATAATACAAAATGATGATGTGATGATGTGTTACCCCACTGGTAAAACTTGTAATGGTATGATATCGAAGCCAAGCTATTGATATTGATAAAACCCACCATTCTTACTCAAATTTCCCAAGTTTTACTTACATTCATTTTATGTGTGTTTTGTATACATAGTTATGTGCAGTTTTATCATATATATGTTTGTGGATCTTAACAGCCAACCAAGATAGACTGGTTTAATCACCAGAAGTATTACTTTTTTTTTTCCTAGCACAATCACTTTTAATTACATTGCTCAATATGAGAAATGATAAAGTATCAGTCATTATAGTTGCAAGTGTTGACAATTATTCAAAGTCATTAACATCTCAAGACCTAAAATAATACAGACTTACTGAATTTTAAAGATGTGGAGGTAAGATAGGGAAAAGTTGCTAGGAATACCTTCAGTTTTGCATAGGCTCAGTAAACATACCCCATGAATGATCATTTCCAGTATTTTGGAGAGGTGAAGAAAGATTCTTAAGATACCACTAGCCTGGCCTCCTCATTAGCCACAGTGCTACAGGAAGTTGCTTCTAAATATGTAAATGTCCGTGTTTCATTCAGACACCCTGAGGATTCCCCCACTGCCTATAGGAAACTGTTCAGTCTCCTTAGCCTTGGATTCAAAGCTCTTAATTTCCAGCTCCAGTTTTTCTTTCTTTCTTTCTTCTTCTTCTTTTTTTTTTTTTTTACAAATGTGTGTGTATGTGTTTTAGTTTATTTATTTTAATTGGAGGCTAATTACTTTACAATATTGTAGTGGTTTTTGCCATACAGTGACATGAATCAGCCATGGGTGAACATGGTTCACCCATCCTGAACCCCCCTCCCACCTCCTTCCCCATCCTATCCCTCAGGGTCATCCCAGTGCACCAGCACTGAGCACTCTGTCTCATGTATCAAACCTTGACTGAAATCACCAGAAGTATTACTTTTGTTGCCCTTTGATAACTACACTCCCCTTCCTTCCATCTGCATCTACTCACCTCAAACCCTAACCCTTCTCAATGACTAATCTCTTCTGCACTTCTATAATCCTGTCATTTTAAGGAAGCTATATAGAAGAATTACAGAGTATGCAGCCTGTTGTGATTGGCCTTTTTTCCACTCAGTATAATTCCCTTTGACATTCATCCAGATTGTTGCATGCATCTACAGTTTTTTTCAGTTTCATTGATGGATAGTGTTTCATTGTATGAATGTACTAATATTTGTATAATTATTCATCAACTGAAAGATATGTGATTGTTTCTATTATAGATGAATGTTATGAACATTTGAGTATAGGTTTTCATGAGAACATGATTTTTTAACTAAGAGTCTATAACTCACTCGATTCCCCATTCTTTAAAAAGTGTCTTCATTGTGTTAAAATACATATAAAACTTACTTTGCAATGATTTTTAATATAAATTACTGTGGTTTTAATGTATATTCACTGTGTTATACCACAATCACCATCATCTATCTACCTAACACTTTTCATCTTGTAAACTCAAATTCTCATTAAACAATGAACCTTCATCAATCCCTCATCAGAGTGTTTCTGTTTGTGATTTTGATTCATGTAAGTGGAATCACATATTTGTCTAAGACTAACTTATTTCACTTTAGGATGACGTTCTCAAGGTTCATCCATGTTGAATTCATTCATTACAGCATGTCATTCCTTTTTAAGGCTGAATAATAGTCTATTGTATGTTTGTACATACAGTTTTCTTATCCATTCATTAGATGATGGACATTTGGGTTGCTTGAACATCTTAGCTCTTGTGAATGAGGCAGCTTGGAACATGGGTATATGAATAGCCCTTTAAGACCCTGCTTTCAATTCTTTCGGGTATTTACAAGAAAGTAGAATTGCTGGATTGCAAGCATTCTTTCTTTAATTTTTTGGGTAAACACCATACTGTTTTCCACAGTGGCTGTAAAAACAGGACACAAATGTTCCAAGTTTTCCATGTTATCACATCCTTATTGATTTCTGTTTTTTTTTTTTTTTTTGATGTAGTCATCCTAATGGTTTGGTATTTGTTATTCTTGGAATGTTTGATGAAATTCACCAGTGTAGTCACTGGGTCCAGGAATTTTCTTTGTTTGGAGAGTTTTGGTTAATGATTCAGTTTCTTTACCCATTGTAGGTCTATTTGCATTTTCTTATTCTTTACTGATTTCTTTTCTGATTCATTCTTTGGTAGGTTTTATGTTTCTAGGAATTTGTCCATTTCATTGAGTTTATCTAGTTTGTTGGGATATGATTCCTTATGGTACTCTCTTATAACCCTCATATTTCTGTTAAATTGGTGGTAATTTTTCCACTTTAATTTCTGACTTCAGTAATTTGAGTCTTTTCTCTTTTTCATGTTTGTATATCATGTTAAAAACTTATAATTTTGTTGATATATTCAGAGAATTACCTTGGGTTTCATTGATTTTTCTCTGTTGGTTTTCTGTTCTTAATTTTGTTTATTTCTGTTTTGATCTTTATTATTTTCTTCCTTTTGCTTTTTCCATTTTCTTGTTTTAAAGTTAGGTTGTTGATTTGAGATCTTTCTTTTTCCTTTTTAAAAATGTTCACATTTAGATAGACATTTCCCCCCATGCACTGCTTTTGCTGCATCCCATGGATTTTGTTTTTATTTTCATCACATATCTAAATATTTTATAGTTTGTCTAGTGATTACTTTTTTGATCTACTGGTTGCTTGAAAGTGTATTAAGTTCCACAAATATTTAAATTTTCATTTTTGTTTTGTTATTGACTTCTAACTTTGTCCTGTTACCTATCTTATTAAGTCTATTGAGATTTTGTGGCCAAACATCTAGTCTGTCCTGAAAATGTCCCATATGTACTTGAGAAGTTTGTGCATCCTATTGTTGGGTGGGGCATTTGGCATATATCTGTTAGGTACAGTTAGTTTCTTGTATCAACTAGTCCTCTGTTTCTCTATTTATCTTCTGTCTGGTTGTTCTGTCTGTTAATAAGAGTGGGGTATTAAAATCTCCAACTATTATAATACAGTTTCAATTCTGTCAGTGCAGAATTTTGGTTTCTGTATTATGTACACAAATATTTATAATTAATTATTATGTTTTTTTGCTATATTGAAACTTTTATTAATATAAATGGTAAATCTATACAATGTAATATTACTCAGCCATAAAAGGTACAAAATTGGGTTGTTTGTAGAAATGTGGATGGTCCTAGAGTCTATCATACAGAGTGGAATAAGTCAGAAGGAGAAAAACAAATATTACATAATAATGCATATATATGGAATTCAGAAAAAGAGCAGAGATGAACCTATTTGCAAGGCAGGAATAGACACAGACATAGAGAACAGACATGTGGACACTAAAGAGGGGAAAGGTGGGAATGCGAGGGTGGATGAACTGGAAGGTTAGGATTGACATATATATACTACCATGGAAAAAGTAGCTAGTGGGCACCTGCTGCATAGAACAGGGAGCTCAGGTGTGTGCTCAGTGATGACCTAGATGGGTGGGTGTGTGGGGTAAGAGGAAGGTCTAAGAGAGAGGAAATATATGTATGCCAATAGTTGATTGACTTTGTTGTACAGCAGATCTAAAATTGGGTCTCTTGTAAACACCATGAAATGTGGCTTTATGCATTCTGCCAATCTCTGTTTGATTGGAGAGTTTAATCTATTTCCATTTAAAGTAACTACTGATAAGTGGGGGCTGTTGTCATGTTACTTCTATCATGTCTGTAAATATTTGTTATTTTGTGTCTATCATCTGTTTTAATTTGTTATTTCTATATACTTAGTAATATTTTACCTATTTCCTGCCTTACTGTTTTCTTTTGTGTTTAGTTATTTTTGTAGTGAAACATTTAAATCCTTTTCTCATTTCCTTTTTTATATAAGAAAAATGAAGTTGCTCAGTCCGACTTTTTGCGACCCCATGGACTGTAGCTTACCAGGTTACTCCATCCATGGGACAAGAGTACTGGAGTGGGTTGCCATTTCCTTCTCCAGGGATACTTCCCAACCCAGGGATCAAACCCAGGTCTCCAGCATTGCAGGCAGACGCTTTACCCTCTGAGCCACCAGGGAAGTCCTCAGTTTTTTAAATATATTATATGCCTAATTTCCCTATGGTTACCATGGGAATTGCACTTACCGTGTAACATTATGACACTGTGATTGAATATATACCAGCTTAAATTCAAAGATATGCAATAGCTCTTCTCCTTCACAGGTCCAGTCCTACCGTCTTTGCTTGCTGATGTCAGAAAACTTCATCTTTTTTCACTGTGTGCCCCTAAATATAAAATAATAATGCTTCTAAAAGTAGTCGTTTCTCAAATGATATTGAAAACAACATGTGGAGTGATAACCAGAGTTACAAAAATGCTAGCTTTTAGACTAATGATTGTGTTTTTTTTTTCCTTTAAGTGTTTCAGTCTTAAATTATGTAAAAAATAAAGACTAGTTAAATCGTTGTGTTTACAGGCCATTTTTACAGTAATGCTAGATATTTTTTACTTAAAAATTAAAAAAATTATTTATTTTAATTGGAGGTTAATTACTTTACAATATGTTACCATACAGCATTGATTTACTGTCTCATGACTTTATTTTGAGTCCTTGGCGGACTCCCTTGAATTGTTCTTACAGGGTCAGGCTAGTGGCCATGAATGCCCTCAGCTTTCATTTGGAAATGTCTTAATTTCCACCCCTTACTGAGTCCAAGCTCATACTTCTCACTCCACAACAAGCCAGTAAATTGAGATAGTTTGTTGGGGCAAGTATTAACAACTTTGTTCAGAAAACTGGCAGACTGAGAAGATGGCTAGTATCTCACAGAAACATCTCACCAACTTAGAGCTTAGTCATCATTTATTCTGCAAGTGGAGGGGTTGGTGCAAACTTCTTGGTGTGTGAATCCTCTGTTCTTGCAGGTGTCCATGTAGTTCAGATCATGATTTCCTTGGGGTGGGGGTAAAGAGCTCTGTCTCTTTTTTGGAGAGGGCATATCATGAATGCCATCTATAATCTTAAAGCATGTTCAGGTAGGATTCTGATCTCAAGCTGTTCTGATGAAAAAGTTATTTGAGCATTTCATATACGAAGGAAATCTCAACTCAAAAGGACTGGTTACTCTGGCATATATAAGCTGTGTTTCAGAATGGGGTCCCTTAGTTGGCATTCTGGAGTTTGTAAGAAGGAATGATTTTGTACTTCTTTAGAGACTTTTGTGACTTAGATGGATTGAGATGTTTTCCATGCCACCTCGGTGTTTACCATAAAGTATGTTGCACCCTTTTCTATCAGAAAGTCAATCAGATCATTACTCACTGCCAATTTTACCTTGGGCTCCTGTGGGGAAATTGTAATTGGGTGCCTCAAGTCCAAGAGAGAATCTGAGCCTCTTCATTCAAGATCATCTCTTGATGATCATCTCTTTTTGCCATATGAAAGGTTCTTATATTTCTTTCTTTGTTTTTTTTTATTTAATTTTTTAAAATACTTTATTCCATTTTACAACACTGCATTGGTTTTGCCATACATCGACATGAATCAGCCACAGGTGTACACGATCTCCCAATGCCGAAGACCCCTCCCACCTCCCACCCCACACCATCTCCCCAGATCATCACGTACACCAGCCCCAAGCAACCTGTATCCTGTATTGAACATAGACTGGCGCTTCATTTCTTATATGATAGTATACATGTTTCAGTTTTTTGGCATTTTAGCCCAGGGCAGTCATTTTTTCCACTGTCCTTCCTCCTTACAGTAAGGGTATTGTTCCTTCCTCAGGGGTGGCTTACCTCTATTCAGGTTACTTGTCTTCTGGGAATCAAATGCTGCTGCCAGAAAAGTGGCATTCTGTTTGCATCTTCTTCTTCTTTCTTCCTTTTGTTTTGGGCATATCTTCCATTTATTTTCTATGCCATGTATTTGAATTTGAAATTCATTTCCCACTGTTTTACCTTCCTGTTCTACCTGTTGACAGAGCTTCTCAATATACATAGTCTGTGTTAAAGCAAGTATCATGGTTAACATATATACACTATTACATGTAAAATAAACAGCAAGGACATACTGTATATCCCTTTGCTGTACACTGGAAACTAGCACAACATTGTAAAGTAACTATTTCAATTTTTATTTTATTTTTATTATTTTTTAAATTTTATTTTTACTTTATTTTACTTTACAATATTGTTTCCTATTGTTGAATACTTTAAAAGCAGCATCTACCAACCGAGAAGGGTTCATTACAAATGAATCATCTCATGTCTGCAGTTTTCTCATATTTTACATTTCTAGCACTTTTAGAGACCCTAGGATCTGCCGTGGGCTTGATAAATTCATTGAAAAAATTCAGAGGAGTATTTATTTGGTTTTTACCGAATTAAAAATAATTTATTAAAGCCAGTCTGCTGGCAGTTTGCATTTAGGCCCTCACAGGATAATGGCATAGGGGAAATTGGCTTGAGCAGGGGGTGGCTCCTGGTCCAAACTTGGTGTCTAAATGGGTCTAAGATGGCAATACCAGACTAGGTCTCTGTGTTCTGGGGCCTGATACAGGATTTTCTAATTGATCCCTATAAGGTGTGGGAGCCAGTTACATTTCCTGAGCCCTAGCATTGGGAACTGGCTCTGGCTGTATAGGAAAGTAATGAAATAATAAGACATAGATATATTCACATAGCAGCCAGAGTGGCTGGACAGGCGGCTCAGGCAGAGGGGTGAAGGTTTTAAACAACATATCCTCACTCTAGTTCCCTTTCTTCTTTAATTTTCCTGATGTAATAGCACAAATATTTGCACATAGGGCATTTCATCATTCTTCCCCATAGTCTTTATAGAATAGCTCTAATTGCAGAGTTGTATAGTCTTTTTGAGTGTTTTACTATAAAATAAAAAATAGCAATTGATCTTCTCTTAACCATTTTACCTTGGCATAAACCTATCAGCCGAATTCTGGGCTGAGACTTTCAGTTTTAAGAACAAAGTGGGAATTTTCTCTTCTCTCTGGGAATGTCTCACTCTCAGACACAAACAGAAAAGTTTGTGTGTGTGCGTGTTCCTTTCTTCCATTTGCTATTAGTAAAAGTTTTAAATATCACAGACTGATTTGACTGTAAATGAAGAAATGGTTCCAAAACAAAGTGAAACAAAGACTCAAAGACAAACAGAATTCTAAATAAACCTTTAAGTTTGGTCTTGGGGTTTTACATACACCAGTGACACAGGCTGGAAAAGTGAAAGGCATTCCACTCCAGAATTCTTGCCTGGAGAATTCCATGGACACAGGAGCCTGGTGGGCTACAGTTCATGGTGTCTCAAAGAGTAGGATATAACTGAGTGACTTTCACTTTCAGTGACACAGGGGACCACAGATGATACAATTAACACAGCAAAGGTGGCAGTACATGGTACACAGGGTCTCAAGATAACCATATAAATCCCCTTGGAGTTCCAGACAGGTACTATGATCACACATTGTTACAATAGAATATTCTCTTTTTATTAGTCATGGGTTTATAGCTATAATCAGGCCACTCCCCAGAGGACTTTATTTAGTAACAGTGGTTTTAGAGACAGAAATATAAGACAAACAAACAAATGGCACACACAGATGCTTTCATTCAATAAAACAGAAAAACCAGTTCAAAAATCAGATAAAAATCAGCAACTGTTTCCTCTTTCCAACAGGGTACCCGACTCAAAAAAAAAAAAAAAAAAAAAAGACTTATTCCTGAGAAGAAAAGCTCCAAACAGAGGAGTAAAGTTTTTGGTTTATACACAGCAATAACTTACCTGTTGACTTCCAGATACCAAGTGCTTATTCCAATTGTCAAGTACTGGGATAGCTGGGGCCACTTTGGGGGAATTTTGTAGGGAAGATCTTCAGCATAAGTGGTCCCACCAGTTGCTAGGGCCTTATCCAATAATTTCTAAGTTGGGATAGCTGGCCATGAGCAACAGGGATCCTCTCTAATTCACCAAAATTTGTTACCTAAATCCAAGCTCATACTGCTTGCTACATGACAGATGCTGGGTCAGGGAATAGCAATTTTATTTGGAAAGCCAGCAGACTGAGAATACGGGGAGTGAGTGTCCCAAAGCACCATCTTATCCAAGTTAGAATTTGGGTTTTTTATGTTCTAAAAGGAGAGAAGATGTGGTTGGTTGTTGGAACTTCTTGATATCCTTTGTTGTTGTACCTGTCCATGTAGGTCACATCACAATGTTCCTGAAGACCTCCAACAAGATAAGTGCTATTCTGTGTTACACAATCTCCATGTAAATGGAAAAGTGTTATCCTTTAATAAGTCATAGCCTTGAGAATGAACTGTGCTATATATATCAGGCCATAGGCAGGATTCTTGTCTTGTCACCGGAGCAATAGAATATGCAATTTAACTTGCATATTAGAATAAGCAGATCTAATATGGAGTCAGATTTGTTTTTTCCTATAACACCCCTTATTTTTAAAAGACAGGCTTTGCTGGATATAAGTGTCTTGGTTGACTGGTTTTTCTTTTAACACTTAGACTATGTGGATCCACTACCTTCTGTCTTCCAAAATTTCTGATGAGAAATCTGCTCAGGATGTTATTGAGGATCCTTGTATGTAATGAGATGCTTTCAAGAGTCTTTTCTTTGTCTTTTGAAATTTTGATTATAATATGTCATAGGGTGGATCTCTTTGAGTTCATTTTGGTGTACCCTAGATACAGCTAGATTCAATGTTTCATCGGAGCACAGATCTCCAATAATTGGAGGATAGTGACCTTTTGGCCCATCTTGGCTTCTATAGGCTGTGTGCAAGCTGCTACAGGAACATGGGCACAGCAGCCTGCGATAGGGCTGAGAATGTAGAGTGGATAATTGATACTATGCTAATTACTGAAATTGACCAAAGTTAACCATAACTTATAAAGTTGCAAGACTTCAATAAATCCCATAGAGCCAAGTTCAAGTTCAGTCGCTCAGTCGTGTCTGACTCTTTGCGACCCCATGAATCACAGCACGCCAGGTCTCCCTGTTCATCACCATATCTCGGAGTTCACTCAGACTCACGTCCATTGAGTCCATGATGACATCCAGCCATCTCATCATTGGTCGTCCCCTTCTCCTCCTGCCCCCAATCCCTCCCAGCATCAGAGTCTTTTCCAATGAGTCAACTCTTCGCATGAGGTGGTGAAAGTACAGGAGTTCCAGCTTCAGCATCATTCCTTCCAAAGAAATTCCAGGGCTGATCTCCGTCAGAATGGACTGGTTGGATCTCATTGGAGTCCAAGGGACTCTTCAAGAGTCTTCTCCAACACCACAGTTCAAAAGCGTCAATTCTTCGGCACTCAGCCTTCTTCACAGTCCACCTCTCTCATCCATACATGACCACAGGAAAAACCATAGCCTTGACTAAAGGGACTTTAGTCGGCGAAGTAATGTCTCTGCTTTTGAATATACTATCTAGGTTGGTCATAACTTTTCTTCCAAGGAGTAAGCATCTTTTAATTTCATGGCTGCAATCACCATCTGCAGTGATTTTGGAGCCCCCAAAATAAAGTCTGACACTGTTTCCACTGTTTCCCCATCTATTTCCCATGAAGTGATGGGACCGAATGCCATGATATTCATTTTCTGAATGTTGAGCTTTAAGTCAACTTTTTCACTCTCCTCTTCCACCTTCATCAAGAGGCCCTTTAGCTCCTCTTCACTTTCTGCCATAAGGGTGGTATCATCTGCATATCTGAGGTTATTGATATTTCTCCTGGCAGTCTTGACTCCAGCTTGTGTTTCTTCTAGTCCAGCGTTTCTCATGATGTACTCTGCATGTAAGTTAAACAAGCAGAGTGACAATATACAGCCTTGATGTACTCGTTTTCCTATTTGGAACTAGTCTGTTGTTCCATGTCCAGTTCTAACTGTTGCTTCCTGACCTGCATACAGATTTCTCAAGAGGCAGGTCAGGTGGTCTGGTATTCCCATCTCTTACAGAATGTTCCACAGTTTAT
>SJYC01122640.1:0-15516 GCA_006408675.1 Madoqua kirkii | reverse complement strand
TTCTAGCCCAGTGTCTCTCATGATGTACTCTGCATAGAAGTTAAATAAGCAGGGTGACAATATACAGCCTTGACATACTCCTTTTCCTATTTGGAACCAGACTGTTGTTCCATGTCCAGTTCTAACTGTTGCTTCCTGACCTGCATATAGGTTTGTCAAGAGGCAGGTCAGGTGGTCTGGTATTCCCATCTCTTTCAGAATTTTCCACAGATTATTGTATAGATCACAACAAATAGGTAAATTCTTAAAGAGCTAGGAATACCACACCACCATACCTGCCTCCTGAGAAATCTGTATGCAGGTCAAGAAGTAACAGTTAGAACCAGACATGGAACAATGGACTGGTTCCAAATTGGGAAAGAAGTACGTCAAGGCTGTATATTGTCACTGTGCTTATTTAACTTATATGCTTATTTAACTTATGTACATCATGTGACACGCCGGGCTGGATGATGCACAAGCTGGAATCAAGATTTCCAGGAAAAATATCAGTAACCTCAGATAACACCAGATAACACCACCCTTATGGCAGAAAGTGAAGTGGAACTAAAGAGCCTCTTGATGAAGGTGAAAGAGGAGAGTGAAAAAGCTGGCTTAAAACTCAACATTCAAAAAACAAAGATCATGGCATCTGGTCCCATCACTTCATGGCAAATGGATGGGGAAAGGATGGAAACAGTGACAGACTGGTTTTCTTGGGCTTCATAATCACTGTGGATGGTGACTACAGCTAGGAAATTAAAAGATACTTGCTCCTTGGGAGAAAAGTAATGACAAACCTAGACAGCATTTTAAAAAGCAAAGACATTACTTTGCCTCTGAAGGTCCTCATAGTCAAAACTACAGTTTTTCCAGTAGTCATTTATGGATGTGAAAGCTGGGCAATAAAAAAGGCTGAGCACCGAAGAACTGATGCTTTCAATTCTGGAGAAGACTCTCTGGTTCTGGAGAAGACTCTTGAGAGGCCCTTGGACAGCAAGGAAATATCAAACCCGTCAAAGCTAAAGGAAATCAACTCTGAATATTCATTGAAAGGACTGATGCTGAAGCTGCCAATACCACCTCATGGAAACAGTCGACTTATTGGAAAAGATCCTGATGCTGGGAAAGATTGAAGGCAGGAGGAGAAGGGGATGACATAGGATGAGATGGTTGGATGGCATCACCAACTCAATGGACATGCGTTTGAGAAACTCTGGGAGATGATGAAGGACAGGTAATCCTGGCATGCTGCAGTCCATGGGGTTGCAAAGAGTCAGACATGACTGAGTGACTGAATGACGATGACGAAAGGCAATTTATGGGCTTCCCAGGTGGTTCAGTGGTAAAGAATCTGCCTGCCACAGGGAGGCCTGGCATGCTGCAGTCCATGGGGTTGCAAAGAGTTGGACTCAGCCGCTGAACAACAACAACAATGCAGGAAATGCAAGTTTGATCCCTGGGTGGGACAGATCCCTTGGAGTAGGAAATGGCAACCCACTCCAGTACCTTGCCTGGGAAATCCCACGGACAGAGTAGCCTGGCTCAGAGTCAGACACGACTTAGTGACTAAACAACAGCAACATTCACTATCTCAGTTCTGTGAGATAGTTAGATGTCATCCTATTTTACAAATGTGGGAGTGGAGACTTTGAGAAGTCACTCAGTGAGTATGTATCAGGAACACTATTCAAAACTGAGTCTGCTGATTTCACATTGCAGGGTCTTTCCACTCTTGGACAGCTGAGGTCAGGCATATGTATATTTATAGTGAAGTTAAAGTCTGTACAGTACAAAATGCAATGTGGATTTCATAATTATCCAGATTACTCAAGCCCTATAGGGTCCAGACGCTTCATTTTTGCTTAATGAAATTAAAAACATGAAATGTTACCTATGAAAATAAACATATACAATACTATAAACATTTGATCCAATAGAATTCCTCAGGTGTGAAACGAGAAAGCTTATATTCTCTACAGCTGATTGTATTATGTGTCCTAACTGATGGAATGCAACTTCTATGCAATTGAGTTATCTGAAAAGAATTGTTTTTCTAATAATTCTTAATATTATTACATAATAAATGTTTGTCTTACCATTTTTAATGTATTACCATGTAGCAACTGTTTATACTTTAGATAAAAATTATGTACTTGAACTGTGAGAAATGACTTCTTGGGACTTCCCTGGTGGTCCAGTGGTTAAAACTCCACACTTCCAGGTTTAATTTCTCCTTAGGGAACTAAGATCCCACATGCCTCTTGGTACAGCCAAAACAAACAAACAAAAAAAGTCTTATTTCATTCCTTTTCTAGAACTATGATTTAAATATTTATATTTTGATTTTGAAATTTGTTGAAATTATACTAGTACATAATTTTTACCTTTAAAACCTCAGTTTATCTTAAAATTGATGACCTTGACAAATGAATAAAAGTATATATGTGTGTGTGTATATATATATATGTATCCATATATATATATATAAGCAAAACTTATTTGAGATTTCCCTGTGATTCTGTGGTAGGACTCTGCTTCTGCTGCCATGGCCAGGGTTCAATCCCTGGTAGGGGATCTAAGATCCTGCAAGCTACATGGCATGGCCATGCTAAACAAAACTGGTTTAAAAATAAAAGCTTAACATTTGAAAAAACATTTTCTGGGGATGGTAGGAGGATGAAAATCTGTTATAGATAGGGAAGAAGTAAATTTAGAGTTTAAAGTAACTCACCAAATCCTTATTTCTGTTGGATAGATGTATATTTAAGCTCACTTTAAAGTATGTGTTTTTAATTGGTTTTCTACACAAATTGACAGTTAAGAACCTCTAATCAGTGGTTCCAAATGATAAGCTTCTGAAATGGATTACTGTGTTCAAATGACAGTGTTTTAAAACCCATTTTATTCACAGATGCAAATATCAAAGGTGGTACAGACCTCATATACACATGCACCAACACATACCTACACACAGTGCTCATAAGTGTGTGTGTGTGTGTGTGTGTGTGTGTGCAAGGCAGAAAATTTTCAGAATTCTTTCTTTTTAGAAGAGATACTATTTTCTTGCTCCCATGTTTTGTGTTACTAAACAAGCATTTATGTATTTTTGTGTTCCTCTGTGTGCATATGTCTGAATATATGTTTATATATAATGTATGCTACTGCTGCTGACAAATGTTCAGTCCTGTCTGACTCTGCAGTTCCATGGACTATAGCCCGCCAGGCTCCTTTGTCCATGGAGTTTTTCCAGCAAGAATACTGGAGTGAGTTGTCATTTCCTACTCCTTACATATGTATATATTAATCTAAAAATAAAAGCAAAGCTTTCTCCTATACATGAAAATAGCAATTGTATGTTTAAGTATAGTTGTCTTTAACTTGATAAAATGTATTTCCAGAATCAAGAAACCAGAGAACTTTTACTGAGCATCTTTTCTGTACTTGGCTTTATGTAAAGAGGAGGATACAAAGGTATAAGTCACTCTGACCCTTGTTTTTAAGTTTTATGAAAATAATTAACACATGTTGGTGAAACTGTTATAGCAGAAACTGACAAAGAACAGCTGGAAACTGATGCTACTCAGCTCAGTCCAGATGAAGATGCACATATCTTGGGACCCAGAACTTTCATCTCTGGCTATCTTTTATGGACAAACTCTTAGATGTGGGCATAAGGAGATGGAAGGGAAATATGAATTGCAGAAATTTTTATAAAAGTGATATACTGGAAACATTTCTAAAGTACACTCACAGTAGGAATAGATAAATAGGGTTGGTTTAAAAGGATGGAATATTTTATAGCAAGAACAATTTCTATGGCTATAGGCAAACATGGATGACGGTCAAAAACATAACGTGGAGTGGGAGAGGGTGGCAAAAGCTCACAGCACCTGTTATGCTCAGGCAGGTTCCCACTCAGGTCCTCTCCCAAGCTAACAAACAACATTAAAAACCTTAATGTTAAGGGGGAAAAAGAGTCACAGAAAAATATATTCCCTGTGATGCCACTTATATTAAGTTCAAACACTAAACAATATATTATAGGAGGATCCATGTAAAGTAAGTTATTTTTATTTATTTATTTTTTGGCTGCACCCTGAAGCTTGAGGGATCAGTTCCCTGACCAGAGATCAAACCTGCACCCTGTGCATTGGAAGGGGAAGTTTTAACTTCTGTACCACCAGGGATGTCCCAGTAATCTATTTTTAAAATTTCCCACTCAGGTCCTCTCCCAAGCTAACAAACAACATTAAAAACCTTAATGTTAAGGGGGAAAAAGAGTCACAGAAAAATATATTCCCTGTGATGCCACTTATATTAAGTTCAAACACTAAACAATATATTATAGGAGGATCCATGTAAAGTAAGTTATTTTTATTTATTTATTTTTTGGCTGCACCCTGAAGCTTGAGGGATCAGTTCCCTGACCAGAGATCAAACCTGCACCCTGTGCATTGGAAGGGGAAGTTTTAACTTCTGTACCACCAGGGATATCCCAGTAATCTATTTTTAAAAGTAATGAAATGATTAACTGGAAATATTCCTAAGACTACTTTTAGGGAGAGAGAGTGGGGATGTGGTCTGAGCAAGGCATCCAGAGGGTTCAAGGTACAGATTTTATTCTATTAATTAGCTTGGATGGTGGATAAACAATCCCTTGTTTCATCAATGGCCTTTAAAGTAAGCACACACTATATATACACACTCTCTTGTATATTTCCCAATATAATTAAAATATCTATCAGAGAAGAGATCAGAAGATATTACATCACCATAATAATGTTAGTTGTATTAGATTATTTGGTTATATGTAATTGTTTCCCTTTCCCACATTTTCTGTAATATGTTTTAATTGCTTCATAATTTAAATATATTAAATCTAATAAAATATATTAAATAATCCACTTATAGGGAAATGGCAATGTTCCAACTTAGCCAAAATAAGTCACAAAATATAACATGAAGTGCTTTTAGTTAGGATAATGAATTTCACAAATATCTGAGAAATGCCCATGTTAAAAGTACATTCTGAAGATGCAAGTTCTAGCAACATGTAGTCTTGAGTGGCTCAGATGCTGCTAATCTGTTCTCAGAGCAGAATTTCTTTTTAAAAAAATGAATATAATATTCTGACTTGAAGGGAGAAGACACAGCCACATAGTAGAAACAATTTTTCTAGCAGCAGCCAAGAATCTCCTCCTCTGAGCAGACTTATCTAATCCCCTCCCCCGACTGAGATAACTATTCTCTCCCTATCTTGCTGCTAGCTTTCTGTGCACTTATATGGTTGCACAGATCACACCGTAATGTTATTTGCCGATCGGCTGTCCCCACCTAGGGCTCTGAGCGCCTTGTGGGCAGCTTCCAGCCATAGTCACTTTGCACCACTGTGCCTCAGCAGAGTAGGTGCCTAGATAATGTTTATGAAAATAAACAAAAGAAGCAACAAAAGTTTTGAAAAGCAGCATGGTCTGCCTTTATAAAACACATGGCTATGGAAATCCGAATATTTAGGAGGCTAACCTTTGTGCAGAAAGAGTCAGCACATTTCTAAAATGTTTAAATAGACGCTCTAAAGATAATATTATTATGCCCATCAAAAAACTTACAAACATAGCACAGCACTATAAACAGAAGTAAACTGGTAACTTCTTGGTATTGTGTTTGTTCCACCCCTTCCCATCTCTACCCTCCTGTCCAGCACAGGCTGCAAAGCTCAAGCCTGCTATTTTTAGCAGGGAGTGATCACAGGGACTTGACTTCCATCTAGAAGGATGGTTTGCAGGTGAGAACATAAGAGAAGAACAGCCGTGATAGGGCAAAATATTTGCTGGTTATAATCTTCAGTTATAAAAAGACACACACACACAAATGCTTCCATGTCATAAGATGGAAAACAGCTCAAACAGCTGCAAAATAGCCCCTAGCAGGACCCATAGGAACACAACAGCAATTTCCCTCTGGTGCCTAGACATTTGCAAACTACTCGTATGACATACTTATGTGACGTTCAAAAGTCTTTAGACATCTTCCTGCAATATCTAAAGGAAGGCAGAAAAGAAAACTTTTTAGTCTTCTCCTACCAGCTTTCTTGGGATTTGAGTGGTAAAACCATGCTGAAACACTGGGCCTGCTTTGTTAGGAATATATTAATTCGAAACTCCAGGGCAAGGGCAGTTAATCCTGGCAAGTCTGGTCTCTATCTGGATAGGTAGATTTGCTTGGTAGAGAGAAATCAAATTTCTCAAAAATATATTCATATATATTCAAAAATATATTCAAATATATTCAAATATATATAAAAGAAATAAATATATTTCTTTTTCTTGTGATAAAAGAAAAAGAGAGAAAACACACACACAAAAGCAGGCAGGTGTATAGTTCATTGATTAAATCCAATAAAACATCCAAATCCAGGGCTACCCTGGTGGTCAAGGATTAAGAATCTGCCTTGCGATGCAGGGGACACTGGTTTGATGCCTGGTTTGAGAAGATCTTACCTGCCAGGGGCAACAAAGCCCATGTGCCACAACTATTAAACTTGTGCTCTGGAGCCAATGAGGCGACTACTGAGTCCGGGCACTGCCAACTACTGAAGCCCATGCACCCTAGAAAGTGCACCCTACAAAAATGCATAGGTGAACACTCTGCTAGGGCCTCTCCTGAGATCTCAGAAAGAGTACGGGCAAGTGAGGAGCCCCAAACTACATGTCACTAGCTTCCCAGAGATGCAGACCCTAGAGTCCATGTTCCACAACAAGAGAACCCATGCACCACAGCTAGAGAGTGACCCGACTCATCGCAACTAGAGGAAGCCTGTGCACACGACAATCGAAATAAATAAAAAATCCAAATCCAAACTGCCTTGGTTTAGGTTAATGTAAACTACTGGCACAACCATTTTGTGTAAATTTAATAGAAAGTATAGGCAAATGGATCAAGGTTATGTCCAATTTGCAGTTTTATTCTCCTTCCTGCGTACCAGAATCACTATGTAAAGTAATGGTTAAGAATGTGGGTCCTAGAGTCAGACTGTCTGCTATTGACTGTTGACTCCACGGCTGTCTGAGTGTGGGGACGAGCTACTTAAACTCTCTGGATTTCTATGTCTACATCTCAATGTGTTGTGGGCATTACAATTATGTCATTTTGTGTAAATCACTCAGTACAGTGCTAGATAGCTAATTATTGATTACCAAATGTAGATTTATTGTGAAGCTAGTGACATGTAGTTTTGGGCTCCTCAATTGCCCACACTCTTTCTGAGCTCTCAGGAGGGGCCAAAGCAGAGTATTCACATATCATTTTTTTTTTAGTTTTCCAAAAGGAAGACATTTTAACTGTAGTCAAGACTGATGCTTCTCTCCATGTAAAATTCCCCTGTACCATTTTCCCTTGTGTTTGGAAGTGCTTGGGATCCACCAGTATTTTGGGAATTTGGCTAAAAGGATGTTGAGTTTGGGACATACCACTTTAATTGAAATTTAGAAACACATTTTGGAATATTCCAATAAGACAACTGAGAAACTACAAACCTCTAATTTGAATGTAAAAGAAAGATGCTTCTTTTGACATCTGTATTTTTATTTAAGATCTAAGATAAAATTCTGATTAAAAAATTAATGAGATAGGAAATAAAAGTGATAGAAATGCATGATAAAACAGAATATGCTTGCACATCAAGACACTAATTTTTTTTTTCCAGATCATTCTAAATGTGGTCCTTCCCTAAAAAGAAGAGAACTTTGTAATAAAAGTAACAGATGATCTCTTGGATTGGTTGATAGTCTCATTAATGAAGGAGAAGGAATCATAATATTTTGAAGAATACTGGAATCTCTTGTTGATTTGATATACTGATGTTGACAAAGATAACATAAAGCTCAAAATATGCTTCTTCAATAAGGAAACAGATAAGCTAATCATGAGTGTGGCCAGCCTTCACTGATGACCTGAACTTTTATAGCTTAAACATGAAAATATTTTGATAAGATTTTTCTCAGATAGCAATCCTAAAATATCATATGATATCAATTCAGTTCAGTTCAGTTCAGTGGCTGAGCTGTGTCTACAAAAGCAGGCAGGTGTATAGTTCATTGATTAAATCCAGTAAAACATCCAAATCCAGGGCTACCCTGGTGGTCAAGGATTAAGAATCTGCCTTGCGATGCAGGGGACACTGGTTTGATGCCTGGTTTGAGAAGATCTTACCTGCCAGGGGCAACAAAGCCCATGTGCCACAACTATTAAACTTGTGCTCTGGAGCCAATGAGGCGACTACTGAGTCCGGGCACTGCCAACTACTGAAGCCCATGCACCCTAGAAAGTGCACCCTACAAAAATGCATAGGTGAACACTCTGCTAGGGCCTCTCCTGAGATCTCAGAAAGAGTACGGGCAAGTGAGGAGCCCCAAACTACATGTCACTAGCTTCCCAGAGATGCAGACCCTAGAGTCCATGTTCCACAACAAGAGAACCCATGCACCACAGCTAGAGAGTGACCCGACTCATCGCAACTAGAGGAAGCCTGTGCACACGACAATCGAAATAAATAAAAAATCCAAATCCAAACTGCCTTGGTTTAGGTTAATGTAAACTACTGGCACAACCATTTTGTGTAAATTTAATAGAAAGTATAGGCAAATGGATCAAGGTTATGTCCAATTTGCAGTTTTATTCTCCTTCCTGCATACCAGAATCACTATGTAAAGTAATGGTTAAGAATGTGGGTCCTAGAGTCAGACTGTCTGCTATTGACTGTTGACTCCACGGCTGTCTGAGTGTGGGGACGAGCTACTTAAACTCTCTGGATTTCTATGTCTACATCTCAATGTGTTGTGGGCATTACAATTATGTCATTTTGTGTAAATCACTCAGTACAGTGCTAGATAGCTAATTATTGATTACCAAATGTAGATTTATTGTGAAGCTAGTGACATGTAGTTTTGGGCTCCTCAATTGCCCACACTCTTTCTGAGCTCTCAGGAGGGGCCAAAGCAGAGTATTCACATATGCATTTTTTTTTTAGTTTTCCAAAAGGAAGACATTTTAACTGTAGTCAAGACTGATGCTTCTCTCCATGTAAAATTCCCCTGTACCATTTTCCCTTGTGTTTGGAAGTGCTTGGGATCCACCAGTATTTTGGGAATTTGGCTAAAAGGATGTTGAGTTTGGGACATACCACTTTAATTGAAATTTAGAAACACATTTTGGAATATTCCAATAAGACAACTGAGAAACTACAAACCTCTAATTTGAATGTAAAAGAAAGATGCTTCTTTTGACATCTGTATTTTTATTTAAGATCTAAGATAAAATTCTGATTAAAAAATTAATGAGATAGGAAATAAAAGTGATAGAAATGCATGATAAAACAGAATATGCTTGCACATCAAGACACTAATTTTTTTTTTCCAGATCATTCTAAATGTGGTCCTTCCCTAAAAAGAAGAGAGGACTTTGTAATAAAAGTAACAGATGATCTCTTGGATTGGTTGATAGTCTCATTAATGAAGGAGAAGGAATCATAATATTTTGAAGAATACTGGAATCTCTTGTTGATTTGATATACTGATGTTGACAAAGATAACATAAAGCTCAAAATATGCTTCTTCAATAAGGAAACAGATAAGCTAATCATGAGTGTGGCCAGCCTTCACTGATGACCTGAACTTTTATAGCTTAAACATGAAAATATTTTGATAAGATTTTTCTCAGATAGCAATCCTAAAATATCATATGATATCAATTCAGTTCAGTTCAGTTCAGTGGCTGAGCTGTGTCCAACTCTTTGCAACCCCATGTTCTGCAGCACGCCAGGCTTCCCTGTCCAATACCAACTTCTGGAGCTTGTTCAAACTCATGTCCATTGAGTCAGTGATGTCACCCAACCATCTCATCCTCTGTTGTCTCCTTCTCCTCCTGCCTTCAATCTTTCCCAGCATCAGGGTCTTTTTCAGTGAGTCAGTTCTTTGCATCAGGTGGCCAAAGTATTGATACCATCTTTCAGTGTCATATCAGTATGAAAAGGCAAAAAGATATGTCACTGAAAGATGGTATCAATAATGAGCTATAAACCTGAAAGAAATAAGTTAATATATCAATGATTGAAAAAAATGGATCCATCATGCTAAAATTTGTTTTCTCCATAGAAAAGTATATTACAATATTCTTATGAAGATGTGATCAGAAAATTTGCAGCCAAAAATATTGACCAAAAGTTTTATAGCCATAGGTCAGGAAATTTATTAATACAAATTATCATGGAATTTCCTCAATCTTTGATGTTTGTGAGTGTGGAAGATTTTACTTTTCATTGACTATCTCCACAGTATCTCCCATCTCAGAAACTCTTCTCACCATGTGATTAACGTGCCTCTCATTAAGATGTGGAGTCTATATCTTTCCCCCTGAAACTTGAACATGAGCAGGCTTGTAGCTGTGGCTGAAGGAATGCTGATTAAGGCAAAATAATGCCCCCTGTCCAAGATGTCCATGTCCTCTTCCCCAGAACCTGTGAACCTGTCATGTTACATGGCAAGGTGGGAGGGGGGGTGGAATTAAGATGGAATTTGGTGTGTGTGTGTTAATTGCTCAGTCATGTCCAACTCTTTGCAATCCCATAGACTGTGGCCCTCCAGGCTCCTCTGTCCATGGAATTCTCCAGGCAAGAATACTGGAATGTGTTGCCATTCCCTTCTCCAGGGGATCTTTCTGACCCAGGGACTGAACCCAGGTCTCCTGCATTATAGGCAGATTCTTTACCATTTGAGCCACCAGGGACAAGATGGAATTGCAGATGGAATTAAGGTTGCCAATCAGCTCACTTTGAGATGGAGAGAGTATCCTAGTTTATCCAAGTGAAAGTGAAGTGAAGTCTCTCAGTCGTGTTCGACTCTTTGAGACCTTGTGGACTGTAGGCCACCAGGCTCCTCTGTCCATGGGATTTCCCAGGCAAGAATATTGGAGTGGGTTGCCATTTCCTTCTCCAGGGGATCTTCCCGACCCAGGGATCAAACCCGGATCTCCTGCATTGCGGGCAGATGCTTTAACCTCTGAGCCACTAGGGAAGCTCTTATCCAAGTGAGCCCAATGTAATTAAAAGATCTTTATAAGTGTAAAGGGAAGGCAGGAAAGTCAGAACTGAGAAAGATCTGAAGAGACTACAATGTGGGCTTTGAAGATGAACAATGAGGCCATAAGCCAAGGAATGCAGTGGTCTCTAGAAGCTGGAAGAGGCAGGGAAATATATTTTCCATGGAGCCTCTAACAGGAATACAGTCCTGCCCACACCTTGATTTTAGCTCAGTGAAACCAGTTTCAAACTTTTGAGCTCTGGAGCTATAAAATAGTAAATATGTTGTCTTAAGCTGCTATATCTGTGGTAGCTTGTCACAGTAGCACTATAAAACTAGTGTAGAAAGTATGTGACTGCCAGGTCTGGTTCATAAAAGGAGATACAGTGTTCACCTGGTTTTCTCTGAGCTTTGTCACCATGGCATGAGGAAGTAGAAAGGCTATGTGGAGAAGCCATATAAGTAGGAGTTTTAGCCACCAGCCTTAGCTGAGGTCACAGCCCACAGTCAGTATCAACTGGAGACACATAAGTAGTGAGCCACAAGGAGACTCTAGCCCCAGCCACCATCTGAATGTAACTTCATGAAAGACACTGAACAAGGACTGGGAGCTGAGCTCAGCCAACGCCATAACTATGGCAGGTGATAGTACATCTATTGTTGTTGGTTAAGCCATTAAGTGTCGAGTGATTCATCACAAACAGCAAATAACTGGAACATAAGTCTATGTCAGCTTTTGAAAATGTAGTTTTTCTGGATTTGTCTCATTTAAAGTAAATATTAACTTTCATATCTAATTTGCATTTCTAAATTCTTTTTCCTACAGAGACCACCCCCCCACACACATTGTAAAGCTTCAATCCTCCTCTCTCATCATCACCAAAAAAAAAAAAAATCTCATTTCATTCCTGCATGCAGCCAAAATTTCTTGTTCAGAATTCTGTTGAAAAAACATAATAATACATGCAATTAAACAGACCTGAGAATCTTGAAATAAAGCAATCTTTCTTTTTAGAAGTTAAATAAAAACCTTCATTTTGAAGACACTTAAAAAATTTTAACAAAAGCAAAATTTAAGCTTATGCTACTTGTTCATATCACTTTAAATGTCAACTGCTTCTGCATTTGGGATCAACATAAGGGATAATTACTTTCACAGAAAATAAAGATTTCCTTTAGAAATAAGATGATATTTTCAACAGATGTCTCTGAAATGATTCTTTGCTGTGTCAACTTCCCATAGCTCTATGATGTCAAGAAAAGACAGGAAGTGTCTGATTTAGGTTATAGTTCCTGGGACAAATCATAAAAGAGGAATGTGTCATGTAAATAATAATGTACAATGTCCCAGAGTGCAGCCTGGGCTACTTCAAATATATTTGCTTTGGGACAGACCTACCATTTTGAGATAATCAGCTCTGATTTTAGGAATTGCTGTGTTCTCAGTTGCACCTGCTCTGAGCTAGTCTTTCCACAACTTGCCAGGGCTACCCCGTCTATTCCAGTTGACTTTCAACATAACAGAAGGTTCTCTGGATACTAAAGACAAGAGTCAGCTACACAGGCAAGTGAGCTTTGAGTTCTCTGGTTTCAAAGATAATTCGCACCACTCAGTTGCAAGCTGGCAGGGCTGGCAGGGGCTAACCTGGTTGGCTGGAAAAAGCCTTGTCATTCAGAGAGTTTCTACAGTGTTGATGGTGGTGGTGGTTTAGTGATTTAGTTGTTAAGTTGTGTCCAACTCTTGTGATCCCATTGAAGGTAGCCTGCCAGGCTCCTCTGTCCATGGGATTTGCCAAGCAAGAATACTGGAGTGCTTTGCCATTTCCTTCTCCAGATATTCCGACCCAGGGATTAAACCAGGGTCTCCTGCACTGCAGGCAGATTCTTTACCAACAGAGACACTGGGGAAGCCCCCACAGTGTCGATAAATCCCCCAGTTCCAAAGCTTAGCACATCGACGTGAGTATGTTCTAAGTTGCTTCGGTCATATCTGACTCTGCAACCCTATGGACCGTGGCCCGCCAGGCTCCTCTGTCGACAGTATTCTTTAGGCAAGAATACTTGAGTGGGTTGCCATGCCCTCCTTCAGGAGCTCTTGATGACCCAAGGATCAAACCCACGTCTCTTATGTCTCCTGCATTGGCAGGCAGGTTTTTTTTACCACCAGTGCCATCTGGGAAGGCTGAGCACATCAACATGTGTGAATAAATGTCCCTAACCCTTTCAGAGATAAGCAGACACTCCCTCGGAAAGATGCAACATACTTCTATTTTTAAAACACAACTGCAACAAAACACTATGGGATAAATAGAATGTTGGATTTGCTAAATTCAGGTTTGAAGTCTTGTCCATGAGAAAGTAAAAAAGCAGAATATATGAGCTCATCACTGATTTAGTTTCTGATGACTTGGGAAAACAAAACAAAACAAAACTGTCTGCCTATCCATTGTTTCATTCTTTCCAATTCAGATTCAAAAATGAAGTCTTGGCTAAAAGATCTAAATTACTTCAAGATGGGCCCCCGAGGTAGGTTAGGCTTTTCTAACGCTTCTGCCTCTGACAAGCATTCCTGTTTTCTTACAGGTTCTGCTAGCAAAGTTAATCTAAGCATTGGAAATTTGGAACTGCAAACCACTCTCAAGGATGGAAAACAGCCTAGGCAGGGAGTTAGACACAGTGAGTGGAGGGGAAGAGGAAGTGGGGTCTTTTGTCAGCATTCCCATCCTGATCCTGAGTTTCTTTCCCTCATAGGGCTGCTTTCTACCTGATTCCTTTGATGAGGTTAGGGATGATCACTTTGCTTTCTTCCTGAAGTCACAGCATTGGCCAAGTCCCATGTATGATGGTAGTCCCCCTTTTGACACTCTGGACAAATCAAATTATTCAAAGCGTTCGAGGTACTATCTCCAGTGAATAGGAAAGTTGGGCCTCCAATCAGGCATTCCAATCACTTGCTAGAGCATCTGCCCTACATCTTAGATACACCAGGGCATATTCTGAGACTGTGTTTTATTTATCTGTTTTTGTATCTCTCCCTAGTAACATGTCTGACATCTACTGTGTAGTCATTCAACATCTGTTATAAAAGTAGGATGTATTATCTAAAACTTTTCATTTCTGAGAAGAAAGATGCTATCTAGATAGTTCTGTGGGAATTTTGATGTCTTACAAAGCTCAGGGAAGTCACGTCTAAGGCATTTGGGGAAGCCAGGGCAGCAGCTGCTTGGGAATGTTTTATTTTCTTTTCAAGGTGAAAGCTTTAATGTAGGTAGGTTTGAAGGACACTCCTCACGAGTCAAGGATTCGCTGAAGGGAGGCATTGTTTCTACATGGGTGTTGCTGCTGTTTACTTCCTGCTCTGTGTCCATCTTCTCTTTTTACAGTTTCAAATGTCACTGAGGACGGCTAATTCCCTGTCAGGCCTTCATGGGGCGTAGAGTATCACCCAACCCAACTGCACCCCCATTACTATGCTATAGACCACATATCCTATAATGAGATACATCCCCTCAATACCCTTCTTGAGGACTGCTGGATTTCTGATTCCCTATTTTGCATTCACACACAATGTAGAAAAGTTGCCCTCTAAGGCGCTTAAGAAAGGCTGAAAGGCAGCTGATAGATAAACGTTGATTAGCCTAGAGGAGAATGTCTTCAATACCTAAGATCTAAAGCTGCAGGGCTTCCCTGGTGGTTCAGAGGTTAAAGCGTCTGCCCCCAATGTGGGAGACCTGGGTTTGATCCCTGGGTCAGGAAAATCCCCTGGAGAAGGAACTGGCAACCCACTCCAGTATTCTTGCCTGGAGAATCTCATGGACGGAGGAGCCTGGTGGGCTACAGTCCATGGGGTCACAAAGAGTCGGACACGACTGAGCAAGCGACTTAACTTAAAGCTGCAGTGAAGTGAGTCAGTGTGGTAAGGACAGAGCCTGGAGAAAGGCTGTCATTAAGAAAATTTAAAAACATTCACAAACATCTAAAAAAATCAGCAGAGTAAAAAGAGAAGACTTGCATCATTTTCTATTCCAGAAGATAATCATTGTTAAAAAGAGGTCTGTTTTTTTCCCCCCAAATATTGTATATTAACACATATATTTTAATTAATGATAACATCTATTTCTGTTTTATTGACTATGCCAAAGCCTTTGACTGTGTGGATCACAATAAACTGTGGAAAATTCTGAAAGAGATGGGAATACCAGACCACCTAACCTGCCTCTTGAGAAATCTGTATGCAGGTCAGGAAGCAACAATTAGAACTGGACATGGAACAACAGACTGGTTCCAAATAGGAAAAGGAGTACATCAAGGCTGTATATTGTCACTCTGCTTATTTAAGTTCTATGCAGAGTACATCATGAGAAATGCTGAACGGGAAGAAGCACAAGCTGGAATCAAGATTGCTGGGAGAAATATCAATCACCTCAGATATGCAGATGACATCACCCTTGTGGCAGAA
>SJYC01122639.1:0-32384 GCA_006408675.1 Madoqua kirkii | reverse complement strand
TGCTTATTTAACTTATATGTAGAGTACATCATGAGAAACGCTGGACTGGAAGAAACATAAGCTAGAATCAAGATTGCCAGGAGAAATATCAATAACCTCAGATATGCAGATAACACCACCCTTATGGCAGAAAGTGAAGAGGAGCTAAAAAGCCTCTTGATGAAAGTAAAAGAAGAGAGTGAAAAAGTTGGCTTAAAACTCAACATTCAGAAAACGAAGATCATGGCATCCGGTCCCATCACTTCATGGGAAATAGATGGGGAAACAGTGGAAACAGTGGCAGACTTTATTTTTCTGGGCTCCAAAATCACTGCAGATGGTGACTGCAGCCATGAAATTAAAAGACGCTTACTCCCTGGAAGGAAAGTTATGACCAACCTAGATAGTATATTCAAAAGCAGAGACATTACTTTGCCGACTATGGTCCGTCTGTCTAGTCAAGGCTATGGTTTTTCCTGTGGTCATGTATGGATGTGAGAGTTGGACTGTGAAGAAGGCTGAGTGCCGAAGAATGGATGCTTTTGAACTGTGGTGTTGGAGAGACTCTTGAGAATCCCTTGGACTGCAAGGAGATCCAACCAGTCCATTCTGAAGGAGATCAACCCTGGGATTTCTTTGGAAGGAATGATGCTAAAGCTGAAACTCCAGTACGTTGGCCACCTCATGAGAAGAGTTGACTCATTGGAAAAGACTCTGATGCTGGGAGGGATTGGGGGCAGGAGGAGAAGGGGACGACAGAGGATGAGATGGCTGGATGGCATCAGGGACTCGATGGATGTGAGTCTGAGTGAACTCCGAGAGATGGTGATGAACAGGGAGGCCTGGCGTGCTGTGATTCAATGGGGTCACAAAGAGTCGGACACAACTGATCAACTGAACTGAACTGATACTTTTGCCATGTCTAATTTTTCAATTAAGCATATGGATCATTTTACATGGGCTTCCCAGGTGGCTCAGTGGTAAAGAATCTGCCTGACAATGCAGGTTCAATCTCTGGGTAGAGAAGATCACCCCAGGGTGGAGGAAATGGCCACCCACTCCAATATTCTTGCTTAGAAAATCCCATGGACAGAGGTTCCTGGCAGGCTACAGTCTGTAGGGTCACAGAGTCAGACACGACTGAGCAACTGAGCACACACATCGTTTTACATAGTGAGAGAAAAGTACTTAAAATGCTGTTTTTAATAAAATGCTGCTTTTAAAATAGCCAAAACGAGATATGTACTACTACTTACCCACCACAATGGCTATAATTTTAAAAGCCCAAAATACCAAGCACTCAAGAAGTTATGGAACTCAGGCCCACCTCTGAGAGTGCACAACCATCTTGGAATACCACTTAGCAGTTTTCAACAGTTAAAACACACCTGCTTACCCTATGACCTGGCAATCTTGCTACAAGGTATGTACAAAAAGACCCAAGTAAATAGGTTCACAATGATGGTCAAAGCAGCTTTATTTCTAATGGCTAAAAACTGTAAAATACCCAAATGTCAATCAACACAATAGGTAAGCAAATTAGTATGTATTTGTATGAAAAGAAATGTGTGCGTGCAAAGTCGTGTCAGTCATGTTTGACTCTGTGAACCTATGGACTGTAGCCTGCCACGCTCCTGTGTCCATGGGATTCTTCAGGCAAGAATACTGGAGTGGGCTGCTGTGCCCTCCTCCAGGGGATCTTCCCAACCCAGGGATGGAGCCAGCGTCTCTTAAGTCTCCTGCATTTGCAGTGACAGGTGGGTTCTTTATATGAGGGCCACGTGGGAAGCCCCATATAAAGAAATAGTCCACAGCAATTAAAAAAAAAAAAACACTGATTCATGCCATGACAAGGAGAAATTGCACAAACATGCTGGGTGAAAAAACTGATACAAAAGAGCCTGAACTGTATGATTCCATTTATGTGAATTTCAATGGGTAAAACTAAATGATGACAGAAATCAAGAGAGGTTACAGCAAGGACTGAGGGATGAGTGATGTCTCCTAGAGAGGGGCTGCAAGAACCTTGAGATGATGAATACGATCTTTAGTTGAATCTGGGGGGTAGTCACATTGGTCTACAAACATGTAAAAATTCATCTTGTTGAACAGCTGATATTTGCACAGTTTAACGTATCCTAATTATGCCTCAGGGTTGTCGTTGTTGTTGTTGTTGTTGTTAGAGTTTTCACAAGGACTTCTCTGGTGGTCCAGCAGTTAAGACTCCATACTCCCAACTCAGGGGACAAGGTTCCATCCCTGGTCAAGGAATTAAGATCCCACATGCTGTATGGTACATGGTGTGGCCAAAGAAAAGGTCTCCACAGCTTTCAGCTTTTAGCCTCTCAATTAGAGGCTCTAGCCAATCACGCCTATACTTCCCATGGATATTTTTGTTTTTCTTCCTGAACTAAAAGACAGCTGACATTTATTGAGCGCTTCCTGATGCCAGACTGTGTGCTAAACCCTTGACATGTACACTGGCATAATCCTGGGAGGTACTGTCTATTATCTCCATTTTGCAGATGAGGAAATTAAGACTCAGAGTGATTAACTTGCCCAGGGCCATGGGCAAAAGAGGAATAGAACCAGGATTTAGAAACCAAGCTTGTGACTCCAAAACCAAATGTTCCCTCATATCCTAAGTTTCCCTAAGTTACTCTGTCCAACACCTGATCTTCACAAACCTCAAAGACATAATTAAGATCTTCCCCCATCAACTCCACATCAACCTAGTTTTTCCTTGCTAAACAGAAGCCCTACTTGAGTAGTAGTTCTTCCTAATATCTCTTCTACCTCTGAAGGAAGAAATGGAACTTCAATATGGGAAAATCTCTTAAGTGGCCTCCATCTGCCATTAATCTGGACACTAACTGAACTAGGCTCAATCATCTTTCCCAGGAAGCCAGAACTCAAGTCAGTGTTTTGTTGTTGTTTTTTTTTAACAGGGGCAGGAATCTGTACAGACTGGAGCACATCTGTTTAGGTCTTCCCACTTCAAGCCCAACAAAGAACAGCCCCCGGGCAGTGGTCTGTTAATACTCCCTCAGTTTGTAGTTCGGCCAGACTCAAGTTCTCTGAGGAAGCTGTTCTGTCCAGTTTATGACTCAGCACACAGATGTCCTCCCTATATCTTTCCTCTTCAAGTCCTCTCTGAGGCACAGGAAGCTGCCCCATGTATCTTGCAGATGAGTCAAGGTTTAGAAAGGATAATCATCCCTAATGCTTATTGCTGTCGCTAAGGTATATTGTAAAATTATCTACATCTGTTATATTAACAGAGGTACAGTAACACTCAGCCAAGTTTTGTATAAAACAGCTTCTTTCTCTTTTGGTCCCAATAAATAACCTGCTACATCCTCAGCCATGACTGTCCAATGAATTAAAGATCTCTGAGCCAAAGATAGATGGACCGTGCTGTTAACAAGGGTAAGCCTCAGTTTCCTCACCTGCACAGACCCTTCGAAGCTCCCACATCTAATTTTGAGTATTATTTTTCTTGCCTATTTTTCTTTTCTAAAGAGAATCTCCAAACTGTCTATGAGTTAGGCCCCTACAAAACCTGGACTGGCCCTCACCTCTGAATCATATTATTATTTTGTTGCTACAAGCAACAAATCTATGTTAACACACTTACTCTACAACCTAAAACGGTTGTGCGTGCTCAGTCGCTTCAGTCAGGTCCGAGTCTGTGACCCCGTAGACTGTAGCCTGCCAGGCTCCTCTGTCTACGGGATTTTCCCAGCAAGAAAACTGGAGTAGGTTGCCATGTCCTCCTCCAGGGGATCTTCCTGACCCAGGGATCGAACCCACATCTCCTGCATTACAGGCGGAGTTTTTGCCACTGAGCCACCAGGGAAGCCCCCTAAAATAGTTTAGAAGAAGAAATACTTAGGATTGAGAAAACCACATTATTACCAATTAGTATTAGTATTAGAACACTGAGATTTCATATACATCTTTCTCTTATTTTCACCTATGATTGATATTTTATCTATCTGATGGTCAAATTAACAATATGCTTGTAAGAGGAGTTGCCGTTTGCTCAGTCATTTGGATGTTGTTTTAAGGTCTGAAGTTTCTGTCTTCTTGGAAATGGAGAGATTGGTAAAGATAAAAAGCAAAAATGTGAAAACAATGCAAGCTGAAAACAAAATCACTACATAGAAGTTTTACAAGTGTCCCTGCTTTAGAACTAGATTCATATGTACCATAAAATAGAACCATAAAAAGAAAAGGGGGCAAGGAATTTCCTGGTGGTCCAGTGGTCAGTGGCATTTCCCACTCTTGCCTGGAAAATCCCATGGGCGGAGGAGCCTGGAAGGCTGCAGTCCATGGGGTCGCGGAGAGTGACTTCAGTTTCACTTTTCGCTTTCATGCATTGGAGAAGGAAATGGCAACCCACTCTAGTGTTCCTGCCAGGAGAATCCCAGGGGAGGGGGAGCCTAGTAGGCTGCCAGCTGTGGGGTCGCACAGGGTTGGACATGACTGAAACAACAGCACCAGTAGCAGCAGCCAGTGGTCAGGACTTGGCACTTTCACAGCCAAGCACCTGGGTTCAATCCCTGGTGGGGGATCTAAGATTCCACATAGATACTTCAAGCTGCACAGCCAAAAACAAAAGGGGGTGGACAAAATCAGAACTATCATGAGGCTATCACTATCATATACATGATATGTGCTAAAAATAAGTGCTGACTTAGCACTTCTTCTGGTTTCCTAAGCGCTACTCTATCACGATGGCCTAGTTTTTTAAAAAGCATTAGAGTTATGAAATAATGCTCCTCTCGTAACATTTCCCCAGTTGGCACATTTAAGAGTTATATTCAACTTTTTTTTTCATTTTTACATAAAAAGGGTAAAGTTTACTTTAAACACCTATATATCCCATCAGTTAATCCAAGCAAGAAAAATAAGGACAGGGGAGAAAGTCACATAAGTATGAAATAAGAATTTACAAGATGAAATTAGAAACTAGAGAAGCCTGCACATGGAAACAAGAAGCCTTGAACCACAACTAAAGAAGCCCCGGTGTGATGCAAATAGAGAAAGCCTACAGGAAAACCCAACACAACCAAAAAGGAGGAAAAAAAGAAATAATATAAACAGAAAGTATAAAAGGAATAAGAAACAACTTTGTACAAAGTCCTGCCAAATTTAATAAAAAGCTGAGCAAAAGTGTTGGCTTTCTAACTAAAAAAAAAAAGTTTTTACTAAAACTGACACCAAGAGATGAATGCTCTAAAGAGAACCATTTGCACAAATGAAATAATGTGGGAGTAAAGAAACTTTATCAGCTCCAGATCCAAACTGTTTTTACAAGGAATTCTACCAACCTTTAAATCTGAGAAGAAAGGAGACAAGGGGAAAGAAGGGAAGGAGGGGGGAAAAGTAAGTTGGTAGGTAATACATTAACCTCAAGTATAAGGATCAATTGCAAAAAGTCCTAACTTCAGTTTTGGCAGACAGTTTCTAGCACATCATGGTCAAGCAATGTTTAGTCCATAAACTCAAAGATGACTCAGATATTATGCTATTAATATAATTTACCAAAATATGCCGAAGGGGGGGAAATGTATATATATCACCAAACATGCTGAGAAAACATTAAAACTTCAACGTTTGTTCTTGACTTACAAAACAAGCATCAAGAAGTGTTTACCATATGATGGAAAACTAGATCAAGCCCAACTGATGCTTACTGGGAAGACACTGGAGGCCTGTCTCCTATAGGGATGACAACTAACAGCACTGCTAAGTCAACACGGTACTGAAGCAGCAGCCAGAACAATTAGACCAGGGAAAGAAATGAGGCATAAACTGGAAAAGAAGGACTTTGCTGGCAGTCCACTGGTTAAGACTCCAGACTCCACTGCACGGGGCATGGGTCTGATCCCCAGTCAGGGAACTAAGATCCAACATGCTGTGTAATGCCATCAAAAAAAAAAAAAAAAGAAAGAAAGAAAGAAAGAAAATAAACTGGAAAAGAAATAAAATACAGACTAAAGTTGAATAATAGGTGGCAAAACTATCACTATTTGACAATAAAATAACTGCACACCTGGGGGGGAAGAGCAAGGAAATATGAAAATCTACATACAGTAGGAAAATTCTTATTTGAGTATATCCTTCTGCCTTTACTAAAAATCAAAAGCTTTCCAATATACAAACAACAACCAGTGAGAAGAAATGATGGAAGAAGATGCTCCATTTATAATATCAGCTAGAATTACAAACTTAAGAGGAAATGTACACTATCCAAGGAAAACTTTCAAACACCTCTGGACGACACACACACACACACAAAAACACCTAAACAAATGGAAAGATGTAATATCCTTGGAGAGGAAGACTCAACACTGATAATTTCAAACCACCCTCAGGAAATTTATAAATTTAACACAATGCCAATAAAAGCAGATGTTGTATTTCCTCTTGATCACAGATAAGCTAAATCTCAAGATTATACAGGTCAAAAGCAAGAATTATCAAGACAGTTTTCTGTAAGGAAACGTGACCAAACAGCAATCCCTGCTGCTGCTGCTAAGTCACTTCAGTCGTGTCCGACTCTGTGCGACCCCATAGACAGCAGCCCATCAGGCTCCCCCGTCCCTGGGATTCTCCAGGCAAGAACACTGGAGTGGGTTGCCATTTCCTTCTCCAATGACTGAAAGTGAAAAGGGAAAGTGAAGTCGCTCAGTCACGTCTGACTAGTAGCGACCTCATGGACTGCAGCCCAACAGGCTCCTCCGTCCATGGGATTCTCCAGGCAAGAGTACTGGAGTGGGGTGCCATTTCCTTCTCCCTACCAGATACTAAAACAATCTGTTAAAATGTCAATAATTAAAGCAACATACCCGTGCAAGAGAAGACAAGCAAATGTTACAGAACAGAAAGTTCAGAAATAGATCCAAAAACCATACTAGAACACAGGAAACTATGAAGGATGCATTGAAAATCAGTTGGGTAGAGATGACAACAGAGAGTTGGCAACATCTGGATAGTCACCTGGACAAACAGACCAGAATAAATGAATCAAAGATTTACGTTTTTTTAAAGCCATAAAAGTAATCAAAGAAAACATTGGGTAATTCCCTTAGGACTTGGCAGAGGGAAAAATCTTCTACTAAAAACTCAAAATTCAGATGCTATAAAAAGAAAAACTGATAAGTTTGACTACATAAAGATGAAAAATGTTCGTAAAGTAAGACACATGATAAGCAAAGGACAGAACACAAACTGCAAACTGAAAGCAGCACTTTTATCTCTGCAGAGACAAAAGCTAACCACTTGAATGCATGAGAAGATCCTAGATGTCAAGGTGAAACAGAAATCAAGAGAAATAGAAAAGTGGCGCCCCAAAAAGAAAAATGACCAAAGACGGGAGTAGACAGTTCCCAGAAAAACAAATACAAACGGCCCTTAAAAACATAAAGCAAGTACCAAATCACACTCTCTATAAAAGAAATGCAAATTAAGACTAAAGGGTTTCAGGACTCCCTAGTGGTCTAGAGGCTAAGACTTCGCCCTGCCAGTGCAGGGGCCCTGATTGGATCCCTGGTCAGGGAACTAGATCCCACAGGCCTCAACTAAACGTCTTCCAGGCTGCAACAAAGATCGAAGATGAGCGTGCCGCAACTAGGACTCCTTGCAGTCAGTCAAATAAATTAATTAATTAAAACCAAGGGAGGAAAAGTATCAGTGGGCAGAGAAATACAGAGAGAAAATATAAAGTCAGAACTCCCTCTCCTCTGAATTTCCACTCTCTCTGCTCCTGTTCTCTTCCCTGGTGAATCCGCATTTGGCTCATTTATCTCTTCCTGCTCCTTTTTCCATTTTTTCTTTTCTCTCTAGCCTCAATAAAATGTCTTTCACTAAGTGAGTTCACTCAGTCTACCATTTCAACTTCCACCCTCTGCAAATAACTCCCAAACGTGTAACTCTAGTCCTGACTTCTTCCCCAAGGCTCACATTTTATGATATATGGCTGCCCAGAACCTCTACCTCTGCACCAGCCTCATGGCTCTGGTTCAAAGCTCCTTTACCTGCCAGAATGGCTTTCCATCTACCACCATCCTTTCTCCACTTCCCCACCCTCTTCCTGTCTAGCCTCACTTCCACAAAGCTACCAGATTTGTCCTGAATTTAATTAAATAATCTCCTGCCCTGGTGTTCAAGATCTTTCAGAACTGAAACATCCAGTCTGGATTCTTTCCACCTCCAACTCATCTTCCCTCATCCTAGCTCCAGCCAGGCTAGGCCCCTAGTTCTTAGGCCCCTAATACCTCTTAGACTCTCCTACACTTCTGTCTTTGCTTACAATTTCTTCCACTTGATACTCTTTTTTTCCCACAGTCACTCAAAATTTGTCACATCAGCAGAACTCCATTTTCCCCTTTTCATTTTCCTTAAGCCCATAAACCACCAACCCCACTCATTATATGATGCAGGAATTATTTTAACTGATTATCAGCAAAGACAAGGGGCGGGGGGTAAAGACTATGTTTCATCACACTTACAAAATATCACTTATAAGTTTCTAAATCTAAATCAGTTCAGTAGTTCAGTTCAGTCACTCAGTCATGTCCAACTCTTTGTGACCCCAAGGACTGCAGCACTGCCAGGCCTCCCTGTCCATCACCAATTCCCGGAGCCTGCTCAGACTCATGTCACTCGAGTCAGCGATGCCATCCAACCATCTCATCCTCTGTCATCCCCTTCAACTCCTGCCCTCAATCTTTCCCAGCATCAGAGTCTTTCCAAATGAGTCAATTCTTCACATCAAGTGTCCAAAGTATTAGAATTTTAACTTCAGCATTTAAATCAGGCTTTTACTACAACTAAATCAGGCTTATACTAAAAGACACAATGGATGGAGTGCCCTGTGAAGATGAGGATGGGGACTTCCCTGGCGGTTCAGCAGTTAAGAATCCTCTTGCCAATGCAAGGGACACAAGTTCGATCCCTGATCCGGGAATATCCCATATGCTGCAACTAAGCCCACATGCCATAACTAATAAGCCTGCGTTCTAGAGCCCATGAGTCGCAACGACTGAAGCTGATGTGCCTAGAGCCTGTGCTCCACAAGAGAAGAAGGCCCCACAATCAGAAGCCCACGTACCGCAACTAGAGAGTAGCCCCCTGTCATCATCATAACTAGAGAAAGCTGACGCACAGCAACAAAGACCCAGCGCAATCATAAATAAATTATAATTTTTTTTAAAAAGATGAGGGTGAAATGGCAACCTGCCTTTAAAAAAAAAAAAGAAAAGGATGTCAGCTCTGTTTGTTGATTACAAAATGCCTGTTTTTCTCTTGCACAGGTACTCTGAGACACAAGCTTCCCTACTAACTAGGGATCCTGGGCACAGGCTCATTGAGAGGGGCATCAGAGGCTAAGCTGAGAACAGCAGCGCTAGGATTTCACAATGCCTGCTGGCGTCACACATTCGGTAACTGTTGCAAAGGGCCATGTGGGTTGCCATTGACTGGCAAGAAAGCTCACTGTGTAAACATGGGAGTCACTGAAAATGGGGAGATTCATTTATTCAAGTAAATATGTGCAAATGCTGTGGCAGAAGCAGGAAGCGAAAGGAAGGGGATTCAAGTCTGCAGGAAACACTAACAGATACCAACCTAATAAACAATAAGCTTACAAACTTGGGGGAAAAAATCAACAACACCAAGCCTCTGCAAAGACTTGGAGTACTTTACATAGTCTACCAAGCAGGTGCATGCCATAAATCACATGTAGCCAGCATCCGCACTGTCCATCCAATCTTAATCTCCTTACTTTCTCCCTTCTAAGGGATGGTCTCTGGAATTCATTATCAATTTCCACTTTGCTTAAACCACTGGTTACAAAGGGATATCTGAAATCACCATCCATAGCAATATTTTCTCTTAGAACTTGAAGAAAGGTGTCATTTGCTATGCATCTGCAATGTCTCCAAAGTACAGTAAGTCCCCTACATAACCTACAACTTATGAACTTTCAAACATGAACACGTGTTTGCAGGTCCAGTCACGTAAGTTAGTTCTATTTGAGGAGATACAGGACCCAAACATAGAACAGTACAGGAAGAATCCAGCAGTGTTCAGAATGCAACCCAGTGCCACCAGGTTATCCAGAAGAAGAAAAAAAATAGCTACTACCCAGATGGGAAAAAAAGTGGACATAGAGACAGATTTTATTTTCTGGGGCTCCAAAATCACTGCAGATGGCAATTGTAGCCACGAAATTAGAAGATGCTTGCTCCCTGGAAGAAAAGCTATGCAAACCTAGACAGTGTATTAAAGAGCAGAGACATCATTTTGCCAACAAAGGTCTGTATAGTCAAAGCTATAGTTTTGCAAGTAGTCACATACGGATGTGAGAGTTGAACCATAAAGAAGGCTGAGTGGTGACAAAGACATCATCACTTAGCAATGTCTCCAGGGTCACAGGAAGATTAACAGGGTCCTGGACTGGCCAAAAAGTTCATTTGGGTTTTTCTGTAACAGTGTACGGAAAAACCCAAATGAACTTTCTGCCAACCCCACAGAACGCATTTGTTGACCCTGTTATTTGAGATTAAGACAGAAGCTCAAGTTCTGCTGCAATAAATGTTCTATTTTCCTGATTTCCACACGGCTCATATATCTATGATAGAGTAATCTGCCGTTTTCATTGTGAGTAATTTTCTATTAGTGTCTCGGTTATCAAGACTAAGAGTACTAAGCCAGAAGTACTGGAAATGTACTTGCAGCCTCTTGGGAAACGTGGATGAGAAAACCTACCATCATTTCCATCATTATATCCCTCAGTAGTTCAGAAACATACAAAATAGCCAATACTGATTATAAAATGGGAGGATTTTAGCCCCAGATATATAATCATGGGATGAATTATGTATTTATACCCATTTCAAGGCATCAGTGGGGTAGAAGTGTAGGCACTGTAGTCAGCTGTCAATTGACACTGCAGAGAAACCAGCAGGCATAGTTTCATTTTAACAACTAACATTTTAACATCTCATCCAATACACTGTTGACTCCTATTTTGACTGACACACATTATTCATGGCTGTGGACATAACTAATCAGATTAAACAAGAAGTTCCACAACACAAAAGTGCCCATAAAACTTCATCAAATGGACCATTAATTCAATTAAAATGTCAGTCTTAGGGTTTGGCATTTATGTATAGTAGCTTTAATCATAATGTGGAATATTCTGAAAAGAGTCATTTCTTTAAAATTTCTGTTGATGTCTTGAGATTGAAATGTTATGAGTTTCCTAGGATGTGACAAAGCCAAACCCAGGAGAGGAGTTTCCATTTGTACAAGAGTCACCTCAACCTTCAAAGGGAAAATCAGAGATGTTGACCAGACAGGCCGGTAAGGAAGGCATGGATTAGGGTAGGGAGTGGTGGCAAGGGGTTTTGAGTAGGAAAGACAAATTGAAATTCCTTTCCAGGCTGCCTTTGACTAGTGACGTGATCTGAAGCAAGTTACTTGAGCTTCTGCATCTACAGTTTTCTCATCCATAAAATGAGGATTAAGAAAATGTTGTTTAGTTGCTAAGGCGTGTCTGACTCTTTTGAGACCTCATGGACTGTAGCCCACCAGGCTCTTCTGTCTATGAGATTATCCAACCCAGAATACTAGAGTGGGTTGCCATTTCCTTCTCCAGGGGATCTTCAGACCCAGAGATCGATCCCACATCTTCTGCCTTGCAAGGTGGGTTCTTTTTATCACTGAACCACATGGGAAGCCCTAACAAGACATTATCTTGACATAAACAGTGTAAATAAAGTTTGCACAATGGAGTCAGTGTTTAACAAAGAGTGGTGATTATCATTATTATTGCTAGGTTCTCGTCTATAAGACAGAAACAGAATGGAAAAGCTTTGGCGTTTTGATCAGGGTTTTCTCTGTGGTGTAGGGTGCCCAGAAGGGGTGTGGTGGGTGGGGAGGCTGGTTTTAGGAACGCTTCTGAAATAACAAGCTGCATTTTAAGTTTGATGAGTCCCCAGTGAAATGTCCACCCCTCCCACCAGTAAAGAGAACTCTAAATAAACAGGAGACGTGCTCTTGAGTTGACTGTCTTATCATCTGATCCTACAGTCTTTTCCCTCTCAAAGAATCCTTGAGTCTTTATACCCAGCTTTCTCAAATCTCTTAATTCTGAAATGCAGATTCCCTCTTCTAAACAACTGAGGGAATTGGGATGAAGAGAGCTTCCAACAGCTGAAGATTTGTCGTTTAGTCAATAAGCTGTTTCTGACTATTTTCAGACCCCGTGGAGTAAGGCCTGCCAGGTACTTCTGTCCATGGGATTCCTAGGCAAGAATACTGGAATGGGTTGCCACTTCCTTCACCAGGGGATCATTCCAACCCAGGGAAGATCCCCTGTGTCAAACCTATGTCTCCTGCATTGGCAGATTCTTTACCACTGAGCCACCCGGAAAACACAGTCCAACTCTGCGATTCCATGGACTTCAGCCTGCCAGGCTCCTCTGTCCATGGGATTTCCCAGGCAAGGAAACCGGAGTGGGTTGCCATTAGATTAAAAATCTGCTTAGATTAGGTACTTTTTTTTTTATGGCTGATTCTTATTGATGTTTGACAGAAAACAAGAAAATTCTGTAAAGCAATTATCCTTCATTTAAAAAATAAAAAAAAATTTTTTTAAATAAATTTTAAAAACTCTTATTTCACAGAAAATAGGGACAGGGCACAGGGCAAGTCCTCCACTTTGTTACAGCTATATGAAAAGGATAACAATCCCGAAAAATAATAGAGTATGTTTTATGGCCTAAAGCATACTGGAAAAACTGGTTTCTTATGCTAGGAGCCTTCCTCTCTGTGACATATGGCTCAAATTGCTCTTTTTCCACCCATCCCTCACCGCGCAGTTGAGACCATAGTCTGCTCTGACGTCCTGTCTTCTCTTTCCTGCCAGAACCACTCCATCCCGCTTACTCACTGTTGGCCAGAATTACATGCATAGTCATCTGCGTTCAGAGGTAAGCGAGTCAAGATTTCTCTAAAAGAGGAAGTCTATTTTCATCAGAAGACGAGGTGAACGTTGAAGGAAGATTCCCTCCACTCGTCTCTCCCTCCCCTTGAAAAACCTGCCACCTCCTCTCCCACCATCCAGTGACCCCACTAACCCTGTGGTTTTCATGCCATACCTCGCGTTCCATCTCCCCTCAAACCAGTCGCCACAAACTGGAGAAATCAAGTTCTGCTCCTTCGAGGGGCTACTGGTTAGAAAACTAAATAAATTATTCCAATGAGAGTGGGTACCAATAGATTAACATATTATTCACTAAGAGAAGTGGAAGGCTGGGTGGGGAGAAAGGGAGGATTTTGCCCCCAGGGGGCAGTGGGCAATATCTGGGTTGTCACATTAACAATGTGTTACTGTCACAGAGACCCAGCACCGGAACCATATGCAGGACCGCTCCCTGTAACAAGGAATGATTCAGCTTCAGAGAGGGCACAGCCTTCATCTGGGGCTTCCCTGATGGCTCAGTTGGGAAATAATCTGCCCACAATGCAGGAGACCCTGGTTCAATTCCTGGGTTGGGAAGATCCCCTGGAGGAAGAAATGGCCACCCACTCCAGTATTCTTGCCTGGAGAATCCCATGGACGGAGGAGCCTGGTGGGCAGTAAGTAGTCCGTGGGGTCACGAGTCGGACACGACTGAGCAACTGAACAGCAACACAATGTCAGTAGTACTAAGGTTGTGAAACTCAGCTCTAACTCAGCTACTAGCGCCTCTGTTCCACAGGTTTAAGCTTAAATTCCAGGCACAGGGCATACTGACTAGAGGTGAATTGTGGAGCCTGAATCCATCAGGCCCACCCCTGAGATAAGTTTCTGTTTTCTATTCACACGAAACTAGTTCCATTCATCAGACTACAGACTCTAGCTGAATGATTACTGATATTAATAACCTATCTGATTGGTTTTCTTAACATTTATGTTTAAAATACAAGTTTAACCAAAACATACGAGTTCAACAAGGAAAAAAAACCTACTGGCCTATGTGCTTCAGTTATTTTTTAAAGAAAAAATTATAGGTACAGTTAAAGCCTACCTCTCCATCTGACCTTCCTTCTAGCTGATGTATCATTTCCGTAAGTATTTTATTACTAATTGACATACATCTACATAAATAAATAGTTTAAGGTACTTAAACTTATATCTGTTTAAGGTATTCAATTTTAAATGAATATTATTATACTGTACATTTATTTTCTCTCAACTTTGAGATTTGTCTATTTTGTTTTCTTCACATAAATCCAGTTAATTCATTTTGATTGCTGTACAGTATAAATAAAGCAGCTTATATAATCTTCCCTCCTCAGGAGTAAGTGGGTCACCTCCACATTTCCACATTTCTCTGCACTCATAATCTGCCTCCTAACACACACATGCTGAGTTTGGATAGGTTCGATATCAAGGAATTGAGAAGTTAACGGGTAAGAAGTAGGTCTTCAACTTTGCTGCTGCTGCCAAGTCGCTTCAGTCGTGTCCAACTCTGTGAGACTCCATAGACGGCAGCCCACCCGGCTCCCCCATCCCTGGGATTCTCCAGGCAAGAACACTGGAGTGGGTTGCCATTTGCCAAATTGTCCTCCAAAGTGTCGCTTAACTAAGTTGTCATTATAGCTCAGCAGTAAAGAATCCCACGTGCCTTATGGTATGGCAAGAAGAAAAAAAAAAAAATTGAGGTGAAATTCATCTCACACCAAATTCACTATTTTCAAGTGTCTAATTCAGTGATATTTAACTCATTCACAGTGTGCAGCTGCCCCTCTATCTAGTTCCAGAACATTTTCATTCCCACCAAGGGAGACTTGAACCCGTTAAGCAGTCATTCCTTACCCCCCTACCCTACCCCTTGACTGTATTCTTTGTCTATGGATTCATCTCTCCTGGTTGATTTATATAAAGGGAATTACAGGGCTTCCCAGGTGGTTCAGTGGTAAAGAATCCACCTGCCAGGCAGGAGACCCCAGGTTCAATCCCTGGATCAGGAAGATCCCCTTGAGAAGGAAATGGCAACCCACTCCAGTATTCTTGCCTGGGAAATCCTATGGATAGAGGAACCTGGTGAGTTACAGTCCATGGGGTCACATAGAGTTGGACACAACTGAGCAATGAAATAGCAACAACAACTAATAATAATAATAATAGTGTTGTACTGGTATCAACATGGTTAGTCAGTTCTCACAAAAGAATTCCAAATGTGAATGAAATTAGTGGGAGACATTAGTTGGGCTGAATTCTCCTTGAACAGGTACATCAGAAGCTTCACCACATTATTCTGTCCTTTGTGTATGTTTGGGAGAAGAGAGAGGTGGAGTTGGGGTGCTGAGGGGCAAGAGATGTAGGAGAGAAGAAAAATTTAGCCCAGGGGCTTAATTAACGGTAGGCCACGTGACCCCAAATCCTTGCTGGAACAGAGCAAGGTGGAGAGCCGGAGGAGGCAAGTGTGTTTCCCCACTGACAATAATGCTGAGTCAAGCCAGCAACATCCGCAACCAGAGAACAAGGCCAGCAACACGTACGAGGGAACACCAGCAGGTGTGAGCCACAGCCTCTGCATGTACTGTTTGTGACTCACTCCCCCGGTAAGGGCAACTGCAGGCCCTTAATTCCTGCCTGCCAACATTCAGCTGGTAATCATCATGGTGTCCTAGCACCACAAGGCAATTACAGTGGAATTTATCTTGAGTCACGAAAATGACATAATTAATGACATTCATTTCAGTGATAATCACAGTTACTGACTCATTCAAGTCTGACAGTCTAAATCCTGGAAATCAGATACCCAAAGAAAGAGGCGAGTGGCTTCCTATAGTCCAAAGGTCCCTTCCACTATTTATAACAGAGTAAAATTACAGTTGTTGAAAATCACATTCCAGGGTTCCAAGGAGATGCATTTGTCCTATGGCTAGAGCATAGCTGATGCAAAGAAACAAGACTCCTTTCCTATTATGTTATAAAGGAAGCATTCATCTTAAGTGGAGAGTACAGAGTTGCCCTCTAACCTAGTTTTTCTTCCCTGAGACCTGATGTGCTGGAAGGTAAAATAGGAAAAGAGTACCTTCCAGCACATCAGCTCTCAGGGAAGAAAAACTAGGTTAGAGGGCAACTCTGTACTCTCCACTTAAGATGAATGCTTCCTTTATAACATAGGTACTTGAAGGGAGGAGAAAATTCACATTCACCACTGTTTTAACACTAACCCTAACCCAGAAGAGGAATGTACAATGACAGAGCTTCTTAAAGAAACTCTTCATGATTATATTTAAAGCTCAATGAGTTAAGACAGTGTTTTACTAAGTCATAGTAGAGTACAGTCAAGGACGGCAATGAAGTATGTAAGCACAAAGATAACACTTCCCAAAGTTCAGCTTTCAGTCAGCTTATTCAATAAAGGCACAGAAAAAATACTGGGGTGGCCAAAAAGTTCATTTGTGTTTTTCCATAAGCCAGTACAGAAAACCCGAAAGAAATTTTTGGCCAACCCAACACAGTACAAGAGGGGTTTAGCTGGAGAGGGAGACTTGAAAAGTGTTTCCAAAAATGCGTTTCGCCAAGTAAGAGCGGCAGAGAGAATTTTCGGATGCAGAAAATAAACATAACTCTCATCCCTGTTTAGCTCATCTCTTCCTCTTGGTTCCCCAAACCTTTCATCAGCACCATATCATTCGGACATCTCAAAATCACACCCGCACCCCCAGGCTGTGTCCTGGCAGTGACCCTTGCCTAAACTCTGCCCGGCTCAACCGTGACTTGTGCTCCAGTTGGCTGCGGGACAGAGACAGGACGCTCCGAAGGCAGGAGATTGCACCAGCCAGACACACAAGCGCTCAAGATTTCATCACCCTCTGCCCCTGTCTAGGACTGTGACACTACCTCCCGGCTGACTCCAAGCACCAGAATGTATCCACAGAGAACACACCCTGCCACCCGGCGACCCAAGCAGGACCTAAGTCAGGAGGAGAGGGGCACACCAAGCACAGCTGTGGGATTAACAGAGATGAAAGCAGCACATGGCAGAGCCTACATGAGATCTCACATCATCCTCTGCTTATGCGGCTATTTTAGCATTTATTGCACTGGGCTGTCGGATACCTGTCTCCCCACAGGAATCGGTCTTAATCACCTATGGATCCGTTTGGCAACCTCACTGGCAACAAATGCTTGGTCTCTGCAATAGTCAATTCCCAACTGCACAGGCTGAAAAGGAAGAGCAGCTACTCTGAAGGAAACAGGATACATTTTGTAGACATCAAAAGTGTTTGATGACATCACAGGAGTCGACAGGTGACTCTCAACCATTGCGATGCGTATCTTCCCCTCCTGCTCACTCCCACTGTCTCCTGGAGGGACCCAGGGAAAGGCAAAGACCAAAGTCAGAAAAGAAAAGAGCGTGACAAAAATAAATAAATCCAAGTGGAAATATTCATTCCTATCAGGCTGAAAAAACTAAAGCAGGGAGTTCCCTGGCGGCCCAGGGGTTGAATATCTGCCTTCCAACGCAGGGGACTCGAGTTCGACACCTTCACCCAGGAATTCATTTGTGTTTTTCCATAAGCCAGTACAGAAAACCCGAAAGAAATTTTTGGCCAACCCAACACAGTACAAGAGGGGTTTAGCTGGAGAGGGAGACTTGAAAAGTGTTTCCAAAAATGCGTTTCGCCAAGTAAGAGCGGCAGAGAGAATTTTCGGATGCAGAAAATAAACATAACTCTCATCCCTGTTTAGCTCATCTCTTCCTCTTGGTTCCCCAAACCTTTCATCAGCACCATATCATTCGGACATCTCAAAATCACACCCGCACCCCCAGGCTGTGTCCTGGCAGTGACCCTTGCCTAAACTCTGCCCGGCTCAACCGTGACTTGTGCTCCAGTTGGCTGCGGGACAGAGACAGGACGCTCCGAAGGCAGGAGATTGCACCAGCCAGACACACAAGCGCTCAAGATTTCATCACCCTCTGCCCCTGTCTAGGACTGTGACACTACCTCCCGGCTGACTCCAAGCACCAGAATGTATCCACAGAGAACACACCCTGCCACCCGGCGACCCAAGCAGGACCTAAGTCAGGAGGAGAGGGGCACACCAAGCACAGCTGTGGGATTAACAGAGATGAAAGCAGCACATGGCAGAGCCTACATGAGATCTCACATCATCCTCTGCTTATGCGGCTATTTTAGCATTTATTGCACTGGGCTGTCGGATACCTGTCTCCCCACAGGAATCGTGTCTTAATCACCTATGGATCCGTTTGGCAACCTCACTGGCAACAAATGCTTGGTCTCTGCAATAGTCAATTCCCAACTGCACAGGCTGAAAAGGAAGAGCAGCTACTCTGAAGGAAACAGGATACATTTTGTAGACATCAAAAGTGTTTGATGACATCACAGGAGTCGACAGGTGACTCTCAACCATTGCGATGCGTATCTTCCCCTCCTGCTCACTCCCACTGTCTCCTGGAGGGACCCAGGGAAAGGCAAAGACCAAAGTCAGAAAAGAAAAGAGCGTGACAAAAATAAATAAATCCAAGTGGAAATATTCATTCCTATCAGGCTGAAAAAACTAAAGCAGGGAGTTCCCTGGCGGCCCAGGGGTTGAATATCTGCCTTCCAACGCAGGGGACTCGAGTTCGACACCTTCACCCAGGAACTAAGACCTCACGTGCCTTGGGGCAACTAGGCCTGTGTGCCTCAACTGAGAGGCCTAAGTGCTGCAACTAAGGCCTGACACAGCCAAAACCAAATAATTTTTACAAAACTAAAACAACGCTGCAAACACTCTTACCTAGTGACTTTAATCCTCTTAACTACCAAATTGAAACACTTTAACTACCAATTGAAACACAGCTCTTTTAAATTCATGGCCCAAGATATGGGCCGCCACCACCCCAATCTATAGGGTCCCAGAGAATTTCATCCAAGGTCAACAACAGCCCAAAGTCTCACCAAGTGCAACAAAAAAATCAGCAATAAAGTTTCTTCTTTCCTTAAATCACATTTAAAGAGAACCCAGAAAAATAAGTTAGTAGGCCGTTTAGTGCCGTTTAGTCGCTATCAGAAAGGGTATCTGGCAATAAAAAGATCAGAAAGGGTATCTGGCAATAAAAAGAGGATCAGGTATAGTCGGAAAATACCCAATCTTGATTAAAATGTTATCGGTGCTAATCCTTTGGTGTTTACGTAGACAACAAGAAGCTCACTAGTTGCTTCAATCATTAGAATATAGCAATCTAATTATACAAAAATGCACAGATATGTTCCTTCAAATTCTTTATTTCCAAAATGTACTATAATTTCTACAATTCCTTAGACAAGCCTTCAGAAGACAAATTCCATCTAGTGTAATTCCATCTACAATTCCTTAGTCAAGCCTTCAGAAGATAAAGTCCATGGAATTGAAGACAAATTCCATTCCATCTAGTGAAGTGTTTGATATTTTGACCATGTTGAACCCTAAATCAGATGGGCACAATATTGTTTCTATACATTATTTTTGGAAAACACATACAGCCTAATTCTTTTAATTAAATCAAGGGTTTATTTCCTCCTAATTTCATTGCCATTGCTTGCACAGAATTCTACTCCCCTATGAACCTCGTGTCTTAAAAAATTCTTAAAATTCTTAACTCGCGTGAAAGGGGTTTTTGGGACAAAGGAAAAACACACACACAGAAGCAAGGACTGGTCATCTCGGTTAATTTGGTAACTCCCTTCCAGCAAAAACTAAGGGAGTGTGTCTTTACTACGGAATTTTCTGAGCATTTATTACTAGACATTATTAGTAGCATGTGGTGACTCCCAAGCTTATATCACAAATGAGGTTTTTTTTTTTTCCATAAATTACTAATTGGTTTTTAGCAGGAAATAAATCTTAAGGAACATACTTTGAGAACCAAAGTTAGAATAAGGTGCTAATGAAATCTCAAACAGGTTTAACTTAACCCCAGGTGGTCCAATTAGCCCCTCCTTTCTTTTCTTAAGGCCATTTAAATATCATGGGCAACCACTTTTAAATGCATACCTTTAGAAATACCTGGTAAGAACACATAGATGAACCAGCATGGTACAGTGAAAAGTCATCCAGAACTCAGAAGGCTGCTATTTTGCATAAAGGACAGAATTATGAACAATCCAAGGCCCACAAAATGCACTATTTGGGGTATATTTCAAATTCAAGTTGGGTAGAAACATATCTACCCAATTTGGATATTTTAACCATCATAATGAAAAGGGAGACTTACCGACAGAAGCTGAGTTTTTAAGGACTGACTGCTTCGAAACTCCTGTTTCAATTCGTAATGTGGCCCACTGTTCAAAAAACAAGAAGTTATGAATGTAAAATGTGCCACAGACAGGACACAACATATTTAAACTATGCTTAAATAACATGAAATTAATCATTAAGCCCTCATGCTATCTGAATTGAAGAGATACCCCACTGAATCTCTGATATAATAACATTCCAAGTCCCAGGTATACTCTCTTATTAGTTACCAATAATACCCAAATAAAAATGAGGAAAAGATCATGTTTACCTTATTAAAACTCTCACACACAGCTGGTATCCAATAAATTACTCCTTGAAAAGGTCAGAAAGTATGAAGGACAAGAGCACAGACTATAGCATCAACTCTGTCTGGTGTAAAATTACTTAATTCCCCTCAGCCTCAATTTCCCCATCTGTTAAATGAGGATAATAGTTCCTATCCCATAAGGTTGCCATGAGGATTAAATGAGATTAATACATGTAAAGACATAAACACAGGACACAAAGAATATTATTTTCATAACAAATTAGGCATTCAAGGATGAGACATTCTCAAAGATGCCTAACTGCCTGTATCAGACAGAAGCTTGCAGAAGGACTACTGTGAGACTTGGAAAGCTGGAAGGAATCCATGAAATCACTGAGGAGACTGGTGATGACATATACACACTGCTATACATAAACTAACAAGGACCTACTGTATAGCACAGGGAACTCTACTCAGTACTCTGTAAATGGCCTATTTTGGGAAAAGAATCTTTAAAAGGTGAAAAATATATATATATATGTATAACTGATTCACTATGCTATACATATGAAGCTAACACAACACTGTAAAGCAACTATACACCAATAAAAAATTTTAAAAACAACAAAGAAACAAAAGTTTAAAAAAAATCTGCCCATGAGGTAGATAAAGAAAATATTATGATTAAGAGGAACCAGTTTTGAGAGAATTTAAGAACAGAAAAAATTAACTAATTTACTAAGATAAAGAAAATATTATTATTAAGAGGAACCAGTTTTGAGAGAATTTAAGAACAAAAAAAATTAACTCCCAGAAATATAGCAAGGTGTGATTTGCTCTTTTCTTTTTTATACTTTTTATATATTTCCCAAATTATTTACCATTAACATCACAGTTCAAGAGCAGCAAGTGAACTCTTGACAGCATTCCAGAAAACCCAGTGGCTACCATCTTCAGTTGAGAAAGGATCAAATGAAATATCATCTAGATGATTACAATTCTAGAAGCTAACAGTGCCTAAACTGACTCAGGGAGGTAGGAGAAGAACAAAACAAGAAGTAAAGGTCATTGTAATAATTATAATTAATAAGAGTTCAGCACCTTTGAAGGGGCAAAAAGACTGGCTCTATTAAGCACGTCAAGGCAAAAGCCTCAGTTATTGAGACTTTCTTGGTCGTCCAGTGGTTAAGAGTTCGCCTTCCAGTGCCGGAGACTAGAGTTCAACCCCTGGTTGGGGAACTAAGATCCCACGTGCCTCAGGGTAACTATGCCTGCATACCATAACTAGAGACTTGAGCACTGCAACTACTGAGTCCACAGGCAACAGAGAATCCTGTGCACCTCAGCAAAGACCCAGCACAATCCCCTTCCAAAATACAAACAAATGAAAAGACACATTGCAGGGCTTGAAGGGATTAAGCAGAAGGATAAAAGGGTTTGTTTGTTTGTTTTTAAATAAATAAGAAAATAAGTACTAGAAAATAAATGACCTAAAACATGTACATGAAGGTCAAGAAGTAGGGCATAACCTGACTGTATCGGGACCCCTGCACCACACCCCAACAGCAAAGCAGGAACATGCCATTTGTGCCTAGAAAACAGCCTATAAATAGATGCCTAATCTTCTCGGCTTCAAGTGGCAAGTCACAAATGATAACAGGCTCAGAGTCTTAATTTGGTTTTGTCCTTTTCTCCCCCTTGCTGATTTTTGACCATGTTGAACCCTAAATCAGATGGGCACAATATTGTTTCTATACATTATTTTTGGAAAACACATACAGCCTAATTCTTTTAATTAAATCAAGGGTTTATTTCCTCCTAATTTCATTGCCATTGCTTGCACAGAATTCTACTCCCCTATGAACCTCGTGTCTTAAAAAATTCTTAAAATTCTTAACTCGCGTGAAAGGGGTTTTTGGGACAAAGGAAAAACACACACACAGAAGCAAGGACTGGTCATCTCGGTTAATTTGGTAACTCCCTTCCAGCAAAAACTAAGGGAGTGTGTCTTTACTACGGAATTTTCTGAGCATTTATTACTAGACATTATTAGTAGCATGTGGTGACTCCCAAGCTTATATCACAAATGAGGTTTTTTTTTTTTCCATAAATTACTAATTGGTTTTTAGCAGGAAATAATATCTTAAGGAACATACTTTGAGAACCAAAGTTAGAATAAGGTGCTAATGAAATCTCAAACAGGTTTAACTTAACCCCAGGTGGTCCAATTAGCCCCTCCTTTCTTTTCTTAAGGCCATTTAAATATCATGGGCAACCACTTTTAAATGCATACCTTTAGAAATACCTGGTAAGAACACATAGATGAACCAGCATGGTACAGTGAAAAGTCATCCAGAACTCAGAAGGCTGCTATTTTGCATAAAGGACAGAATTATGAACAATCCAAGGCCCACAAAATGCACTATTTGGGGTATATTTCAAATTCAAGTTGGGTAGAAACATATCTACCCAATTTGGATATTTTAACCATCATAATGAAAAGGGAGACTTACCGACAGAAGCTGAGTTTTTAAGGACTGACTGCTTCGAAACTCCTGTTTCAATTCGTAATGTGGCCCACTGTTCAAAAAACAAGAAGTTATGAATGTAAAATGTGCCACAGACAGGACACAACATATTTAAACTATGCTTAAATAACATGAAATTAATCATTAAGCCCTCATGCTATCTGAATTGAAGAGATACCCCACTGAATCTCTGATATAATAACATTCCAAGTCCCAGGTATACTCTCTTATTAGTTACCAATAATACCCAAATAAAAATGAGGAAAAGATCATGTTTACCTTATTAAAACTCTCACACACAGCTGGTATCCAATAAATTACTCCTTGAAAAGGTCAGAAAGTATGAAGGACAAGAGCACAGACTATAGCATCAACTCTGTCTGGTGTAAAATTACTTAATTCCCCTCAGCCTCAATTTCCCCATCTGTTAAATGAGGATAATAGTTCCTATCCCATAAGGTTGCCATGAGGATTAAATGAGATTAATACATGTAAAGACATAAACACAGGACACAAAGAATATTATTTTCATAACAAATTAGGCATTCAAGGATGAGACATTCTCAAAGATGCCTAACTGCCTGTATCAGACAGAAGCTTGCAGAAGGACTACTGTGAGACTTGGAAAGCTGGAAAGGAATCCATGAAATCACTGAGGAGACTGGTGATGACATATACACACTGCTATACATAAACTAACAAGGACCTACTGTATAGCACAGGGAACTCTACTCAGTACTCTGTAAATGGCCTATTTTGGGAAAAGAATCTTTAAAAGGTGAAAAATATATATATATATGTATAACTGATTCACTATGCTATACATATGAAGCTAACACAACACTGTAAAGCAACTATACACCAATAAAAAATTTTAAAAACAACAAAGAAACAAAAGTTTAAAAAAAATCTGCCCATGAGGTAGATAAAGAAAATATTATGATTAAGAGGAACCAGTTTTGAGAGAATTTAAGAACAGAAAAAATTAACTAATTTACTAAGATAAAGAAAATATTATTATTAAGAGGAACCAGTTTTGAGAGAATTTAAGAACAAAAAAAATTAACTCCCAGAAATATAGCAAGGTGTGATTTGCTCTTTTCTTTTTTATACTTTTTATATATTTCCCAAATTATTTACCATTAACATCACAGTTCAAGAGCAGCAAGTGAACTCTTGACAGCATTCCAGAAAACCCAGTGGCTACCATCTTCAGTTGAGAAAGGATCAAATGAAATATCATCTAGATGATTACAATTCTAGAAGCTAACAGTGCCTAAACTGACTCAGGGAGGTAGGAGAAGAACAAAACAAGAAGTAAAGGTCATTGTAATAATTATAATTAATAAGAGTTCAGCACCTTTGAAGGGGCAAAAAGACTGGCTCTATTAAGCACGTCAAGGCAAAAGCCTCAGTTATTGAGACTTTCTTGGTCGTCCAGTGGTTAAGAGTTCGCCTTCCAGTGCCGGAGACTAGAGTTCAACCCCTGGTTGGGGAACTAAGATCCCACGTGCCTCAGGGTAACTATGCCTGCATACCATAACTAGAGACTTGAGCACTGCAACTACTGAGTCCACAGGCAACAGAGAATCCTGTGCACCTCAGCAAAGACCCAGCACAATCCCCTTCCAAAATACAAACAAATGAAAAGACACATTTGCAGGGCTTGAAGGGATTAAGCAGAAGGATAAAAGGGTTTGTTTGTTTGTTTTTAAATAAATAAGAAAATAAGTACTAGAAAATAAATGACCTAAAACATGTACATGAAGGTCAAGAAGTAGGGCATAACCTGACTGTATCGGGACCCCTGCACCACACCCCAACAGCAAAGCAGGAACATGCCATTTGTGCCTAGAAAACAGCCTATAAATAGATGCCTAATCTTCTCGGCTTCAAGTGGCAAGTCACAAATGATAACAGGCTCAGAGTCTTAATTTGGTTTTGTCCTTTTCTCCCCCTTGCTGATCCCAGGCAAGAATTCTCAAATTCTGGACTTTCATGCTCCCCATCTTGTCTCAGTAGAGGTCAAGGTTTATTTCAGCGTGTGTGAGTGTGTGTGTGTGTGTGTGTGTGTGTGTGTGTGTGCGCTTTGTGACCACATACAATGTCCAATGCTTTGTGACCTCATAGACTGTAGCCTGTCAAGCTCCTCTGTCCATGAGACTTCCCAGGCAAGAATCCTAGAGTAGGTTGCCATGCCCTCCTCCAGGGTTCTTCCCAACCTGGAGATCAAACCCACGTCTCCCACGTCTCCAACGTCTCCTGCACTATACGAAGATTCTTTCCTGCTGAGCCACTGGGGAAAAGTTTTTCACTTTACAGTCTTAGTACCTATCATTGGTTGTTAGTAGACTAAAGATATGATTAAGATAAAATTTTGTAAATAAACATTCATCCTTATCTTAGAGCTCTTTTTTTTTTAATGTGGGCATGCGCTTTTGAGTATTATATAAGTGGGAATTACCTTAGATTAGGACAATCAATTCATGCTGACAGGATGGAAAATATCGGTATCGTGTGACTGTTATGAGCTGAACTGTACAAATTCATGTGTTAGAGCCCTAACCCCCAGTACCTGAAAATGTGGCTGTATTTGAAAACTGAGTCTTTAAAGAGGTGACTAAGTTAAAAACAAGCCCTTAGGCTGAAGCCCTAATCCAGTATGACTGGTAACCTTACACAAACAGGGAGAACTAGGGACACGTATACATGAGACAGACCATCCAGGTCACTACCTACAAGAGGGCACCATCTACAAGCCAAGGAGAGAGGCCTCAGGAGAAATCAAATCTGCTGACACCTTGATCTTGGACTTCTAGCTTCCAGAACTGTGAGGGACTAAATTTCCATGGTTTAAGCTACCGAGTTTATGGGATTCTGCTATGGTAACAAACTAATATGGGTACTCTGCTCCAATAGCATGATGTGCTCCAAAGAACTCCATGTCTGTCATCACCCGAGTTTAGAACAAAGCCCCTTTCCTAAAATGCTAGCTCCAAAGTCTGTCCTCCAAAACACAGTTACTGTGTTCAAGACGAGCACGTTTTTTGCTTTTCCTGTTAACGATTATTTATTATTTAGCAGTGTTTGGTCTTAGTTGTGGCACATGGAATCTAGTCCTCTGACCAGGGGTCAAACCTAGGCCCCTGCATTGGGAGCAAGCAGTCTTAGGCACTGGACCACCAGGGAAGTCCTGACAACTTTCAATCAGGTGGTCATTTCCCTTAATTTCAAAATCCTCTTGAAAGAAAATAAGTAGCTGTCCACAATTCATAATAAAGAAATGGGTAAGCCTAATTTTTCAAGCTTGGGTCAAAATTTGCAAAAACGTGACACTATCAGCTAGGCAATTCAACTTCCAGTTTCCACGCTAAAAAGACACGTAAGAATTAACTAAGGAGAGGGAAAGGAAAAAATGTACAAAATTGTAGCTCAGAGGGTAAAGTGTCTGCCTGCAATGGAAGAGACCTGGGTTCGATCCCTGGTTTGGAAAGATTCCCTGGAGAAGCAAACAGCAACCAACTCCAGTACTCTTGCCTGGAAAATCCCATGGATGGAGAAACCTGGTAGGCTACAGTCCATGGGACTGCAAAGAGTTGGACCCGACTGAGCGCCTTTACTTTCAAAAGGTTAGGCCTACTCAATGGCTGGCCATCAATTGTAGCAAAATAAAATGGTCTCTTGGCAGAGTAAGAACTCAGGCTCTAGATTCAAGTTAAATGCTGATTCTACCACTGACAGCTGTATGCCACTGTCCAGTCAACTCACCTCTCTGAACCTTCTTTCCTCAGTGTATCAGTGGGAATAACACACCCTATCCCAGAGAGGTGCTGTGGAATGAAGTTAACTAAGAAGCACATTGCTTTGGTAGTTTTCTTTTATTATGACTTAATGGCTCAGCGGGTGAAGAATCCGCCTGCAATGCAAGAGACACAGGAGCCGCGATTGGATCCCTGGGTAGGAAAAATCCCCTGGAGGAGGGCATGGCAACCCACTCCACTATTCTTGCTTGGAAAATCCTATGGACAGAGGAGCCTGGTGAGCTACAGTCCGTGGGGTCACAAACAGTCAGACACAACTGAGCAATTAAGCACACCTGTCATTAACAGTCATGGCCTTCTAGAAGATTTACTGTATTTCCAACACCAGGGATAATACCTGAGTGTTATAATAACAGAAGGGTTAACCATCTGAAAATTATTGACCAGAAAAATAACCAGTGAATGGAGGAGACGGTAAGGGAAAGAATAGTAACTAAAATACAAGGCAGGAGTGGTCTGCTCTGAATATGTGTGCTGACCCATCAAATCTGAAGGTAGATTAATTCTTGGCTACATAAGAGCAAACACACACACACACACAACCAATGAGTGTTCCAATCCAAACTCCACTAAGATTTGAGCACCTAGTGTATATTAAGGGCTTTCATTCACTTCTCCTTATTCAATCTGCACAATAATTCTGTGAGCTATATTCCTAAATACACAGGAAGAAACTAAGGTTGAATGACCTGCCCAAGGTTACAATGCCAGAAATTTGGAGGCAGCTGTTCATGTGTCCAACTTATTCTTCAAAAGTTGAGGGGAAAATTAAGTCCATTAACATTTATTTTTATCTATCTATTGCTTGTAATATCTGGTTAGATTCAGCAATTTATGTATCACTCCCCTGCATCTTTTTCTCCATTAATCCTATATTCTCTTTCCATTCTTTATTTCCCTCTAATTGTGAACTGCAGGCCAACAAATAAGAGTCCTTAGGCCAATTAATAACAAGCATCATTAACCCTTCCTGGTTGAGAACAGCATAATTCAACCTTTAATCCATGCTCCTGTTTGATAAACATAAAAAACTCATATTCTCTTCCAGATATCTAAATATATATTAATACACCCTACCAGGCAGATGGACTATGCATTCCTTCAGTCAGAAGTATTACTTTTCATAGTTTGTACTCCTAAAACAACTTTCTCCAATATAAAGTCATCATATTGACACATCTACTTCCTAAAGATTACTATATACCCCTAGAAAATCACTGGTTTAGAGGAACTTCTCTGGTGGTCCAATGGCTGACTCTGTGCTCCCAATAGAGGGGGCCTGGGAGTTTGCATGCCAGACTTAGCCCTGCTACAGCCAAATATATAAATAAATAAAAATAAAAACTACAAAAAAAAACACACAAACAGACGTGAAGAAAATCACTGGTTTACAGAATCACTCACTTACTCTATGATAAGAATGCAAGCCCTATTTTTCAAGTAGCTTGCCATATCAAGGACTTATGAATACACATAAAGATATTGAGCAATGCAGAAGACAGCATTCAGCAGGTACTTAATAAATAATTATTACCTGAACTAGAGAGCTAAGAAGAGTCTTCAGCTGGCTGAGTTATTTGAAAACTAGTTGTTTTCATAGTCAGCTCTTCTGAAGATTATCCACTCACACTGCAACTTCCAGAATTTGAGTTTATGGTCACAAAAAAGCTATTCATTGTCAAAAAAACTTATCAAAGTGAACACACAATGTATAAAACTAAACAACCTTTTCAACTGGTGTGTAACCAAGGAAACCTGAGAAATATCCAATTCTAATTAAAGAGTCCAAAGAGGGATTTCCCTGGTGGTCCAGTGGCTAAGACTCCAAGCTCCCAATGCAGGGGGCCCAGGTTCAATCCTTGGTTGGGGAACTATATCCCACACATAGCAACTAAGAGTTCGCATGCCGAAACTATTAATAAAAGATCCCACATGTGCAACAAAAACCAAAGATCTCACATGCCACAGCTAAGACCTCTTGCAGCCAATTAAATTTTTTTAATTAATTTAATTAAATTAATATATTTTTTTAAGAGTCCAAACAATATTCTTGGGGCTGTGTGTGCACTCAGTCTCTATGTTCAACTCTTTGAGACCCCAAGGACTACATATATAGCTAGCCAGGCTCCTCTCTCCATGGAATTTTCCAAGCAAGAATACTGGTGTGGGTTGCCATTTTCTACTCCAGGGGGCGTTCCTAACCGAGGAATCGAACCCAAGCTTCTCAAGTCTCCTGCATTGACAGATTCTATACCACAGGGCCACCTGGGAAGCCATATATTCTTGGGACTGGAAAGTAAAAGAAAGAAACCACAGAGTAGTTGAGAATATACTAAGGAATAATGAGTTACAGAAGGTCTGGACCTTGAATGGACTTTAAAAAAGAGTAGGGTATTTGTCCAAATATAAAAATGTTTTAATATTAAACAATCAGCACAATCTTTAAGGGAATTATTCCCATAGTTGGCAGAAAAACAATCCACTATACCAACCTCTGCCTAACAAGTGTCTTTCAAACACCAGATACAGTCCTGGGCTTCCCTGATGGCCGAGGGCCCTCAATTAGTTAACTGAGAACTCAACTAATTCTCAATTAATTTAGAATTAAATTAATTCTAAGCCTGTGTACTGCAACTACTGAATGGGCGCACAGTAGGGCCCATACTCCACAATAAGAGAAACCTATGCTGCAACTGAAGAAGAGCCACCTACTGCAACAAAGATCCAGCAGCTGCAAGAAAGACCCAACGCAAATACAGAAAAAGAAAACTGGCATTCCTGAGAGTTTTACTAACAAGGAGTACATCTGACAAAAATTAAAACTTGAGGCCCTGCCACACTGGAAGTCAGATCCTGGACTGGAGATATCTCTTCAAAGTGTAGAAGTTATTTGCCAAGCTAACAGCAACTAGAGGGCTTCCCGGTGACTCAGTGGTACAAAGAATCCAAGAACTGTGTTCAATCTCTGGGTTGGGAAGATCACATGGAGGGGGAAATAGCAACCCACTCCAGTATTCTTGCTTGAAAAATCACATGGACAGAAGAGTCTGGCAGGCTACAGTCTATGAGGTCACAAAGAGTCAGATACTACTGAGCACGCAAGCACTCACGCACGATATAGGGACTAGCAGGCCAGGCTCCTTGACATCTCTTTAGCTGTACCTGACTTAGGCAAGCATTCAAGAGTCAGCACCTGGAAGATAGAGTGTGAGATTTACTCTGGTCTCACCTGGAGTATCAGTTCCAAAAGATATCACTATATGGGAGAGAAGTTCAGTCATTTCAGAGTTCTAAGAGTGAATACCAGCTCAAAATAATCATCTGCTACAGGGAGATGATCTAGGCAAGAGGCAGCTAGGAAATTCACATCTCTAGAAATTTATTTGTGACCATGTGAAATTCACATCTCTAAAAATTTATTTGTGACCACGTCCAAAGTGTGACGTCAATAAGGAAGGTTTGAGACTGAAATATCTCCCAGGTAGAAACAACAGAAATTTTAAAACATGAGGACTGATGAATAGTCAAATATAACTTAAAAACTAGACAGAAAATCAACCATAAAGTGCAACAAAAATGTGAGATAAAACAGATGAGTAGATAGAAGAGATTTGCAGGAGATTAGCTGGTGGGTGGGGAGAAGGCCATGGCGCCCCACTCCAGTACTCTTGCCTGGACAATCCCATGGACACACCGACTTCACTTTGACTTTTCACTTTGATGCACTGGAGAAGGAAATGGCAACCCACTCCAGTGTTCTCGCCTGGAGAATCTGAGGGACGGCAGAGCCTGGTGGGCTGCTGTCTATGGGGTCGCACAGAGTCAGACACAACGGAAGCAAAATGTGTATCTGAAAGCCACTCTCCTGGCTGAGGGAGAGGAGCAAATAAAGCCAACCCGTGGGCAGACAGAGAATACGGGCAGAAAAATGAGAACCCATGTAAGAAGGTACTGTAAAGAATCTACCTGCCAATGCAGGAGACACAGAAGACTCGGGTTTGAACCCTAGGTCGGGAAGATCCCCTGGAAGAGGAAATGGCAACACACTCTGTATTCTTGCCTAGGAAACCACACGGACAGAGGAGCCTGGCAGGCTACAGTCCATGGGGTCACAAAGAGTGGGACACCACTGAGTTGGCACGTAGGCACATTAGAAGCTTCTGTAGCAACTAGAGAAACAAGGCATGTAAGATACTCAGGGCTAGAACCCGTGTCTCCTGCAGTGGAAGCTTGTAGTCTTAACCACTGGACCACCAGGCAAGTCCCAATAACATTATTCTTTTAATAGCAGCAAACACCACACAGCACCTAACATGTCCAGATACCAATCTGAAGTGCTTGACATATTTTAACTCACTCAACTCACTTAACAACCCTATGGAAGTAGTTCTTATTGTTACTACTATTTTATAGATAAGGAACATGAAGCATAAGAAGTAGGTGAGTTCCCTGTTGAGAAGCAGAGCTGGGATTTTGGTACCAAGTCAAAGCAAATCTGTACCCAGAGTCTGCACTATTAATGTTTAGGCTACCGGCCCTCACTTCAATAGACTACTGTCTCCACTGCTTGATTCAAGCAAACCACTGAACTTCTCAGAGTTTCAGTGTCCTTAGCTGTAAAGGGGGTTTAACATTTGCTCTCCCTACATCTGATGAGAGTCCACAGGGAACCCTCCGTGACTTAATAAAACCCTGTATGAAGGGCAAGTTACAGTTGATTCATACGGCCACTTTCATCTAACACCTTTCTTTGCAAAATTTGGAAAACAGGAGAATCGGGAGAGCTGAAGTCAAAGAAAACAAAGATTTTTAGTGACATGTCAAGTGCCATTGGTTAAATTTCCATGACTCCTAAAATATAATCAGATTTCGTTCTACCATCCATTCTTATCTTGGGCATAAACTTGATGCCTTTCTAAACGGGAAACCTTAGTCCACAGAAGGACCTCTGAAACCTGAGGTTGTACAAACTAAGGAGAATGAGGTGGCGGCTGCCTCGCTTAAAGAATATAAAGAAATACCGGTGATAGAAAAGGCGGTAGCGCTGTTACTGAAGTGAAGTGAAGTCGCTCAGTCGTGTCTGACTCTTTGCAATCCCATGGACTGGAGCCTGAAGCCTGGTAGGCTACAGTCCATGGAATTCACCAGGCAAGAATACTGGAGTGGGTTGCCATTTCCTTCTCCAGAGGATCTTCCCGACCCAGGGATGGAACCCAGGTCTTCTCACTGCAGGCTTTACCGTCTGAGTTACTAGGGAAGCGTTGTTATTGAGATGAGTAAACATCATCATCATAATAACAGGGAGTGGAGGGTCTTTCTACCTCCAACCACAACAACAAGGTGGTCCAGTGGTCTCAGGATCCCTCCAACTCTGCAGGAGAAGCCAGGATACGGCCGAGGATGAAGTAAAACGCACCTCCTTCCAGACCACTGACCTTCCTCCTGGTCTCCTGGCGTCTCCTTGGCTCTCAGCTCTAACCTTGTTCCCCATCGCCCTGGGT
>SJYC01122638.1:0-27237 GCA_006408675.1 Madoqua kirkii | reverse complement strand
GGGGACGCAGCATCCCTCCACGGACTCACCTCTAAAGTTTTCACCAGGATCTTCATGTAGATCTCAGAGATGCCCAAAGACACCCCAAAGGCCGAAGGCAAGAGTATGAGGCCGAGCACCAGAGTCAGCCAGGTGTAAAGGATCTGCCCGGCCAGCTCCGCGCCATCCATGGTTCGGCGCACCCCGACGGGGGTCCACGGAGGAGGTCCGAGTGCGATGGCCGTCCCTGTCTCCAGGCAATCTGAAGCAACTCCGGGAGCAGCAGCGCGGAGCCCGGCTCCCGGGAGTCAACGCCGCCGCCTCCCGGCACTCACCTCTGCGGGGGGAAAAGAAGGGAAAAAAACTTTCAGAGGACAGCAATTTCCTTCCTTCCTCTTCGGGCTCCTCCTCGCCGCGGCCGATTAACTCTCTCTGCGCCAGAGGCCCAGGCCCCCCGCCGAAGCCGTCGGCTGGAGCGCAGACCTGGGAGCGAGCGCGGAGACACGCGAGCGCGGCGGGGAACCGGCTCCACCCCGGGTCCGATTTCCGCTGGGTGGGGATTGCGACAACTCCAGCGGTGACTCAAGGAGGCCCTCCGGGACGAGGATCCCGAGGCTTACCGCACCGCACCGCCGCGGAGCTGGCGCCCGGCCGAGGACTGCACCGCCGGCGGGCTGCGCGCGGACGCCGGGAGTCCCTATTTCTGCGCCCTGCCCAGGCCCCACCTCCTCCGCCACCCAACGGGGAGCCTCCAGGCGGGATCCAAGCGGAAAGCGCCGCAGCCTCCCGGGGCGGCCTCCCGCCTTCGCCGCGCCCCGCCTCCCAGCACTCTCAGCGGAGGTCCCTTTGGGAGCAGAATTTTCATCTGCAAAACGTTAGCCTTTTCTCCTGCCCAGAATGGACTACCGATGGGTCCGGGACGCTTGAGAAGGTCCTATTTGGGTATAAAACGACCTCTCGGCCGGGCTTTCAAGGCGTGGGGGGAGAGAAACGCCTCGGTTCCTCAGCTTCCAGGTCTCCCACACCTTCTCCCCCCGCCCCCCATCCCCTCGCTCTACTGCTGAGCCGCTGGGGAGAGACTAGCCCATCTCCGGAGGGGAAAGCTTTTTCTGACCGCTCACCTCGCTCAGCCGCCGCGGCCCTTGCGCAGAAATCCTTCCGCCCAGGGTCGCTCCCTTCCTGGGGCAAAATTCCGACCACAGCTCCCCTCTCCTTTGACCCCCCGACTCAAGGCACGGAAACCACAGAGGAACGCCGGGCCCGCGCTGGCTTCACCCCGCGGCCGCGCGCGCTGCCAGGGAATTCAGTCCCCGCACCGCCGTCTGGCTGTCCCTCCTTCGAACAACCGTGGAGGGGTATTGACTTCACTGCGGTTCAAGCCTTTTAGAAACCTGATCTGTTTTTAAGAATAAGACGGAGAAGGGATGTTGAGACTGTAGTAGATGAGAAAATCAGGCTCCCTGGGATTTCCAGGTCGTCACTGAATGAGACCAAAAATCTCACAGCAGTCTCTTTCGGGTGTTATTTCAAGCTGGAAAAACGGGGAGGGCAAGAAAAACTGAATTCAGAGAGTTGATCGAAAAATGCTGCCGGGGCCTAAGATGTAGCGGAACCTAGGAGCGGAAGGAAGGAGAATCCCCCTTCGAATAATGTAAATATTCGGCCTTTGCACCTCTCTCCCGGTGGGTATCATGATCCCCTACCCCCGCTCCACCACCACCACTAAGAAGGGGCGAAGAAATGTAAATGGATCCTAAATTCAAGTTATGAATAAAGAAGTTTCACACTCTTGGCTGCTCAACATTAAACAGCTGTTTGGTCTGCCATTTTATGAAAGCAAGAAAAACAATTGCCAAAATCCTTACAAAGTCCTTGCTGGAAACAAACACATATTTAATCCAAATCCTCAAAGATTATTTTGACTCAACACTATACATTCAAGCAAAACTCAAACGCTCCTTTTATTTCCTCAAAGAAAGATGACTAAGGAATCCTGAGCGATTATACTGAAGTTTACCCAACAAGTCCCAGTGCAGGCAGCTTTGTTTAGGATGGACTTTTTCTACTCATTGAGACCCAAAAGCTGAGCGCCCACAATCTCCAATGATTTGGTCTCTCATGACCAAATTTCATCAACTGGGTTTGCTTCTTTTGTTTTGGGGGGGCCTTGTTTGTTTTTTTTCACAGAAGAAGTATTGTCCCACAACAAAATGGTAAAATGGCTATGATCTCGAGTGACCTCTGCCTGCAGCAGCTTGAAAAGGGGCTCCCGTTCCCTGCCAGAGATGGAGGCTGTCCTCAGTGACAACACCCTGGCTTCTCAGCTTTGCAGAAAATAATTCCCACAAAGAAGGCAAGTGGTGAAACAAGTAAAGTGTTTGTTAGGAGGAAAAGAGTAATATGGATGAACACACAGGCAGGCTCAGAGATCACTGAGTTGAACCCTCCTGGCAGTTTTAATTACCTTTATGGGGCATTTCTTCCCTGTTTCCTCCGGCCAGTCATTTTGATTTGTCTGGTCCTGCACCCATGTGTGCAGCAGGCTCATTTCTTAGCAAAAATGGAGTCTAGTGAAGAGGCTCCTGGGTAGTTATCACTTACTATGAGGTGACGCCCCCTCCCTTTGGGGCCACCAAGGAGCCTTTCTGCGCATGTGTGATCTGGGAGGTCTCTTCGACTTGGAGAATAAGGAATATGTGGTCTTCCATGTTTTATCTGGACAAGACCCAGCTTCCTCCATCGTTCTGTTTTTACAGAATTTCTGCTATTACAGAGTTTCTATCCATAGCCTGGGGCTCATCTATCTCCTGCCTCAGCAATAAAGTAGAATTGGAAGGGTTTTGACTCCAGCACATAAATTTGAACAATTCATTTAGTCTTCTGTGCTTCAGTTTTCTCATCAGTAAAATGGATTCTTTTTAGGGTCAAATGTGATGATGAGTTTGAAATCAATTAGTGACAACAAAGCTCTGTGTAGACATTGAAGGGGGCTTCAATGAGAGATATAAAAGATCATCTTTTTCTTACCTGAAACACAGAAACCAAGATAGGCTCACTTTTGCAGTGATGGGAGAGGGACGACAAGACATAGCAAGGGGTCTCCATGCTTTCTTTCTCAACCTTCTCACTTCACTCCTTTCCTTGTGCACCCTAAGGCTCTGTCATTTAAACCTAGGAAGGATACTCCCTCCTGTGCTACACTTAAGACTCCCTTCACTGTCTTAGGGCTGCCATAACAAATTATCACAAACATAGTGACTTTGGTGGTGGTTTGGTCGCTAAGTCATGTCCAACTCTTGCCACCACTTGGACTGTAGTCCACCAAGTTCCTCCGTCCATGGGGTTCTCCAGGCAAGAATACTGGAATAGGTTGCCATTTCCTTTTTCAGGAGATCTTACCAACCTAGGGATTGAACCTAGGTCTCCTGAATTGCAAGCAGATTCTTTACTGACTGAGCCACCCCCTAGTGACTAAACATTAATTTATTCTCTCAGTTCTAGAGGCCAGAAGTCTGAAATCAATGTGTCTGCAGAGCCAAGCTCCCTCCAAAGGCTCCAGGGGCAAATCGTTCGTGCATCTTCCAGCTTCGTGGGTACTTCTCAGTGTTCCTTGCCTTGTGGCAGCATACCTGCTGCCTCAGTCTTCAAATGGCCTTTTCTTCTCTCATAAAGACACCCATCACCCCGGATGTAAGGCTCACTCTAATGCAGGATGATTTCTTTTTTAAAAATATTTTATTATTTATTTATTTGACTACTCTAGGTCTTAGTTGCAGCACGCTGGATTTTCGATCTTCAGTTGCAGCACGTGGGATCTTTAGTTGCTGCATGTGAGATCTAGTTCCCTGATCAGTTACTGAACCTAGGCCTGCTGCATTGAGAGCTCAGAGTCAGCCACTGGACCACTAGAAAAGTCCTCAAAACAGTTTCATGTTGAGATTCTTACTTGATCATATTTAATCTGCAAAGAACTTTTTTTCCAAATGAATTCATGTTCACAGGTTAGAATTGGGCATGTCTTCTGGGAGGCTACAGTTCAACCCACTACTCCTACCATATCTGTAAGCCAGGGTTAATAACACCTACCTGGGCAGGTTGTTATTGGGATTTGAGATAATCCATTAGGCTCAAATGGTAAAGCATCTGTCTACAATGCGGGATACCTGGGTTCGATCCCTGGGTCAGGAAGATCCGCTGGAGAAAGAAACAGCAATCCACTCCAGTACTATTGCCTGGAACATCCCGTGGACAGATGAGCCTGATAAGTTACAGTCCATGGGGTCGCAAAGAGTCAGACACGACTGAGATTCCCTATCGCTTCCTATTTAAACTTTAGCTGATAGTAAATACTCAATCATGAGGTTGTTTAGGACAATCCTGTCTTTATCTGTTGTTCTGCCATACATTTTTAATAATACTTCCTTTCACTCTCAAAAAATGTCCTGGTTTGAGTAATAAGCCCCATGGTTCCCTTATTCTTATGTAATTTCTAAGATTCCTTCTACGTCCTAAGATATTAAACTTTTTCATGAAACTGTCAAGTCCATGCATGACTCCTTGTCAATACCAGAGGCCAGATGAAGTTGTATAGGAGAATGAAGAAAAGGGTTAGCATCTAGTCCAGAGCTCCGCAAACTTTTAAGTGGGTAGGAATCCCTGGGGCTCCTGAGAGTGAAGATTCTTCCTAGGGCTGGGATGGGGGCTGGGATGGGGCCTGGGAGTCTGCATTTCTAGGAGCTCCCAGGTGATGCTGATATTATTGGTGTACAGACACACTTTGAGCAGCAAACCCTTAGAATGTGGACAACGACGAGAGATTTTTATATTTAACTGATGGCAAAAGGTTATGGGGAAAGACATACATGCAGTTACCAAAGGGGAAAGGTGAGAGGAGGGATGAATTAGGAGTTAGGGATTAACAGACACACACTACTACACATAAAACATATAAACAACAAGGACCTACTGTACACCACAGCAAACTATATTCAACATCTTGTAATAACCTATAATGGAAAAGAATCTGAAAAAGAGTATATATACACAAATATATGTATAACTGAACCACTTTGCTCTGTACCTGAAACTAACATGACATTTTTAGTTACTTATTCCCTTCAGTCACTCAGTCGTGTCCGACTCTTTGCCACCCCATGAATCACAGCATGCCAGGCCTCCCTGTCCATCACCAACTCCCAGAGTTCACCCAAACTCATGTCCATCGAGTCGGTGATGCCATCCGCCATCTCATCCTCTGTCATCCCCTTATCCTCCTGCCCCCAACCTCTCTCAGCATCGGCGTCTTTTCCAATGATTCAGCTCTTCACATGAGGTGGCCAAAGTGCTGGAGTTTCAGCTTCATCATGACCACTGGAAAAACCATAGCCTTAACTAGACGGACCTTTGTTGGCAAAGTAATGTCTCTGCTTTTCAATATGGTATCTAGGTTGGTCATAACTTTTCTTCCAAGGAGTAAGCGTTTTTTAATTTCATGGCTGCAATCACCATCTGCAGTGATTTTGGAGCCCAAAAAAATAAAGTCTGACACTGTTTCCACCGTTACCCATCTATTTCCCATGAAGTGATGGGACCACATGCTGATGTTCAGCTTTAAGCCAACTTTTTCACTCTCCTCTTTCATGTTCATCAAGAGGCTTTTTAGTTCCTCTTCACTTTCTGCCATAAGGGTGGTGTCATCTGCATATCTGAGGTTATTGATCATTAAATTCATACATGATCTGATCTTTCTGTTCCCTTGAATTCTGCCCATTCCTGCCCCAACACCACATCAATACTTTGATTACAGAATGACGGTATGTTTTAATATCTGGCAGAACACTTCCTTTTCAGATGCTCAGGCTCCTCTCTGTGCTAATTCTTCTAGACCAACTTCTATTTTATTTAACTGACAATTTTAGCTAATGTAATTGTACATTTCAGTGGCATTAAGTATATTCACATTTTTGTGCAGCCATTACTACCATCTATCTCTAAAACCTTTAATCACCTCAAAATGAACATTACACCTGTGAAACAATAACTCTCCATTCTCCCTCCTTCCAGCTATTTTCTATGTTGATTAATTTGACTGTTCTACATACTGCATAGACTTGGATCACTTATCATACTGTTTTCAAGGTTCATCCACCCACCTTATAGCATGTATCAGAACTTTATTTCACTTATGACTTGGTAATATGTCTTCATATTTACTACAATTCCTTAATTCATTCATTTATTGGAAGACCCTTTGACTATGCCAAAGCCTTTGACTGTGTGGATCACAACAAACTGTGGACAATTGTCAGCTGGTTTATTTAACTTAGATGCAGAGTACACCATGAGAAACACTGGACCAGATGAAGCACAAGCTAGAATCAAGATTGACAGTAGAAATATCAATAACCTCAGACATGGAGATGACACCGCACTTATGATAGAAAACAAAGAAGAACTAAAGAGCATCTTGATGCAATTGAAAGAGGAGAGTGAAAAAGTTGGCTTAAAACTCATAATTCAGAAAACTAATATCATGGCACCTGGTTCCATCACTTCATGGCAAATAGATGGGGAAACAGTGGAAACAGTGACAGACTTCATTTTTAGGGGTGTCCAAAATCACTGCAGATGGTGACGGCAGCCATGAAATTAAAAGACGCTTGCTCTTTGGAAGAAAAGTCATGACCATTCTAGACAGCATATTCAAAAGCAGAGACGGTACTTTGCCGACTAAGGTCCATCTAGTCAAGGCTATGGTTTTTCCAGTGGTCATGTATGGATGTGAGAGTTGGACTATAGAGAGCTGAGTGCTGAAGAATTGATACTTTTGAACTGTGGTTTTGGGGAAGACTCTTGAGGGTCCCTTGGACAGCAAGGAGATCCAACCAGTCCATCCTAAAGGAAATCAGTTCTGAATATTCATTGGAAGGACTGATGCTGAAGCAGAAACTCCAGTACGTTGGCCACCTGATGCGAAGAACTGAGTCATTGGAAAAGACCCTGATGCTGGGAAAGATTGAAAGTGGGAGAAGGGGACAACAGAGGATGAGCTGGTTGGATCGCATCACCAACTCAATGGACGTGAATTTGTGTAAGCTCTGGGAGTTGGTGATGGGCAGGGAGGCCTGGCGTGCTGCAGTCCATGGGGTCACAAAGAGGTGGACACGACTGAGCGACTGAACTGAACTGAACTGAACTGAATATCTCTTCGTATAAACCACAATTCCTTAATTCACTCATTTGTTGAAAGACCCTTGGTTTTTTCCCACCTTTTGGCTGTTCTGAATATCACTACTCTGAACAGTGGCATTCAGCTGTCTGAGTCCCTATTTTTAATTTTGGTGGTTATATACTTAGGAATAGAATCGCTGTGTTAGTACGTTGGGCTTCTCTGATGGGTTAGATGGTAAAGAGTCTGCCTGCAATGTAGGAGACCCGGGTTTGATCCCTGGGTCAGGAAGATCCCCTAAAGCAGGAAATGAATACCCACTCCAGTATTCTTGCCTGGCGAATTCCATGAACAGAGGAGTCTTGTGGGGTACCATCCATGCAAGGAGATCCAACCAGTCCATCCTAAAGGAAATCAGTTCTGAATGTTCATTGGAAGGACTGATGCTGAAGCAGAAACTCCAGTATGTTGGCCACCTGATGCGAAGAACTGAGTCATTGGAAAAGACCCTGATGCTGGGAAAGATTGAAAGTGGGAGAAGGGGACAACAGAGGATGAGCTGGTTGGATCGCATCACCAACTCAATGGACGTGAATTTGTGTAAGCTCTGGGAGTTGGTGATGGGCAGGGAGGCCTGGCGTGCTGCAGTCCATGGGGTCACAAAGAGGTGGACACGACTGAGCGACTGAACTGAACTGAACTGAACTGAATATCTCTTCGTATAAACCACAATTCCTTAATTCACTCATTTGTTGAAAGACCCTTGGTTTTTTCCCACCTTTTGGCTGTTCTGAATATCACTACTCTGAACAGTGGCATTCAGCTGTCTGAGTCCCTATTTTTAATTTTGGTGGTTATATACTTAGGAATAGAATCGCTGTGTTAGTACGTTGGGCTTCTCTGATGGGTTAGATGGTAAAGAGTCTGCCTGCAATGTAGGAGACCCGGGTTTGATCCCTGGGTCAGGAAGATCCCCTAAAGCAGGAAATGAATACCCACTCCAGTATTCTTGCCTGGCGAATTCCATGAACAGAGGAGTCTTGTGGGGTACCATCCAGGGATGGCAAAAAGCCTGGCATGACTGAGTAAATAACACTTTCACTTATTTCCTCATAGTATTACTATGTTTGTTTATTTTTTTGAGGAACAACCAGGGAATCTTCCCCAGTGGCTACACAATGTTACTCCCTCCAGTGATGTAGAAAAGTTTCAATTTCTCAACCTTTTTGCCAGCACTTTTTGTCTTTCTTTTTTTCCTTTTTTTTTTTGATAAAAGCCGTACAGTATATGTGAAGTACTGTCTCACTGTGGTTTTTCTTTGCATTTCTACAATTGTTAGTGATTGGTCATCTTTTCATGTGCATGTTATTGGTCTTTTGTGTATCTTCTTTGGAGAAATATCTGTTCAAGTCCTTTGCCCATTTTTTAATTTAATTTTTTTCCATTTTTAAAAGCTCATAATATATGTTGAAGGTTAACCCCTGATCAGATATGTAATGCAGTTCCCTCCCATCCTGTGGCCTGCTCGCTCTCTGATGGCAGGGTCCCTTAGTAAACAGCTTGCGTTCGGTTTTGATGAAACCCGGGGTGTCTGTGCTTTTGGTGACACGTCCGAGAAATCACTGCCAGACCCCACATCCTGAAGCTGTCCTCCATGTTCTCTAAGAGTTTCGTAATTTTAGCTCTTAAGTTCGTGATTCAGTTTTGCTCCTTTCTTCTTTTCCTCTCTTCACTTGTGGTTTAATGACTCTCTTTAGTGTTATGTTGGACTTCCTACTCTTTCTTATGGGTATATCTATTTTAGAGTTTTGTCCTTCTCATGAGGTTTATACGTAGCAATACATATATGCATGTGTGTGTGTGTATGTGTGTCCATATATATACATGATTAAGTCGCTAATCTCTATTTTGTACACATTCTAACAACTCAGCACTTTTACTCCATACCACCACATTTAATGTTTGTAGCATCGTATTTTACAACTGTTTGCTTTTTTCATCCTTTAGCTCCTTACTGCGGTTATAAATGTGTATTACTAGGATGGCTCGTACCGACCAGCTGGTTGGTAGAGCTGGGTCCTGGGGAAGCCGGCTGTGGTCTCAGAGCAAGTGTTGGCCTACCGGTACGTGGGGCCATGGCCTGAGGGATGCTAAGGCTGGTGTCACCCTGCTGGCAGGCAAGGTCATTTCCTGACTTGGCTGATTGTAGTGTCCAGGGGGTCCTGGAGGTGGTATTGGCCTACAGGTGGATGGGATCTGCCCTTGGGGAGGCTGGCTGAGGGGCCCATTGTTCCTGTAGCTGCAATCTGACTGCTGGGCTTGGGCCCATGGGCTTCTGGGGCTGATGTTGGCTCACTGATGAGCAGAGCCGGGTGCTGGGGTCTGGTTGAGGTGTAGTGGGCCTTCTAGTGGACAAGGATGGGTCTAAGCAACTGGAGGATGAGGGGATTTAAGGCAGTCAGTCTGCTTGTGGGTCAGGCTCTGTCCCCGCTCCAATAACTGCTGGGCCTGGGGTGTCCCAGAACTTGTGCCCACCTGCTGGGGGGCAAGGTCATATCGTGGTGCTAATAAGCTAGAGGGAGGATTCCAAAATGCCACTTGCCAGCCCCAGACTCCTTTTGGTATGCACTCCCACCAGTGGTGGAGAAGGCAGTGGCACCCCACTCCAGTAATCTTGCCTGGAAGATCCCATGGACGGAGGAGCCTGGTGGGCTGCAGTCCAGGGGGTCGCGAAGAGTCGGACACGACTGAGTGACTTCACTTTCACTTTTCACTTTCACACATTGGAGAAGGAAATGGCAACCCACTCCAGCGTTCTTGCCTGGAGAATCCCAGGGACAGGGGAGCCTGGTGGGCTGCCATCTCTGGGGTCGCAGAGAGTCGGACACGACTGAAGTGACTTAGCAGCAGCAGCAGCACCCCACCAGTGGCTACTGCCAGATTCTCTGTCCGCAGAGTGAGTCCACGTTGTCCTCCGCCTCTCCAAGATGAGCAAGTGAATCTGACCAAAACTCCTTTCAAATTACTGCTTCTGCATGGATCTCAAGACTGTGTGACGTTTTGTCCGTGCCCCTTAAGAGCAGAGTTTTTTTTTTTTCCTACAGCCCCTTGGATCTCCCCAAAATATGTCGCGTTGGCTTTCAGAACCCAGCATTCTAGGAGCTTGTCGCCTGGTGCAGGGCCCCCGTGCTGGGGAGTCTGATGTGAAGCTCAGAGCCCTCCTTCCTTGGGGAGAACCTGTGTGACTGCAGTGACCCTCCCAGTCTGCGGTCGCCTTCCTGCTGCCATGGGTCTTGTTCTTGCCATGTCTCTGGTCTTTCCTGTCTCATGTTGGTGCCTTCTTTTATCTCTGGTTGCAGAACATCATTTATGCTAGTTTTCAGGTCATTTTCATCCCTTGTTGTTCTGTAAATAGTGGCGATGCTCATGTGCCCAAGGAAGGGTGCAAACTCAGAGTCTTTCTACTCCACTGACTTAATGACTTCCCGAGGCCTTAAGTTTAGTTTCTGATCTTTTAAATTAATTTTTGTGTATGGTGCAAGAGAAGTTGCTCAGTCGTGTCTGACTCTTTGCGACCCCATGGACTTTAGCCCACCAGGCTCCTCGGTCCATGGGATTTTTCAGGCATGAATACTGGAGAGGGTTGCCATTCCCTTCTCCAGGGGATCTTCCTGACCCAGGGATCGAACCCGGGTCTCCCGCATTGTAGGTAGACGCTTCACCATCCAAGCTACCAGGGAAGTACTCGTATGGTGCAAGGTAGGTGTCAAAATTCATTCTTTTGCATATGGCTATCCAATTTTCCAAAAATCATTAGTTGAAAAGATTGTCCATTCCCCACTAAATGTTCTTAGAACCCTTGTGAACAATCATTTGACCATATAAGTGAAAGTTTATTTCTGGTCTCTCTGCTCTTTTATTTTTTTTAATAGAAATATAGTTGTTTTACCATATTCTATTATTTCCAAACATAGAGATTCAATATTTTTAAAGTTTAACTCCAGGTAAAGCTATTACAAAATAATAACTATATTTCCCTGTAGTTAGAGTATATCCTTATTGTAGCTTTTTAGTAAGTTTTGGAATTGGGAAATGTGAGTCCTCTCAATTTTCCATTTCTTTATTAAGATTACTCCCTTCAGATTCCATATTAGGTTTAATCTGTCTATTTTGCAAAACACATTTTCAATACAGTCAAGTGGCTGCATTTAATCCATGGATCGCTTTGTGTGTTACTGCCGTCTTAACAGTATTATCTTTCAGTCCATGAATGCAGGATGTCCTTTCATTTTCTTATGTCTTCTTCAGTTTCTTTGTGCAGAGCTTTGTGGTTTTCAGGGAACAAACTTCATTAGTTAGTGTTTATTCCTAAGTGCTTTATCCTCTTTGCTGCTACTGTGTGTGGAGTTGGTTTTTAAAATTTTCTCTTTAGACTGTTCATCAGCAGTGTATAGAAATGCAGCTGATCTTTGTTGACTTTGTAACCTCTGACTTTGTTGAATTAGTTTATTAGTTCTATTTGATAGGTTCCTGTATATGTGTGTATGTATGTGTGTGTGTGTGTCTTTTGGTGTGTGAGCATGCATAATCTTTAGAGTTTTCCATTTAAAAGATTATATAATCTGGAACAGAGAGAGTTTTATTTCTTCTTTCTCAGTTTGGGTGATTTTTATTTTTTTCTCTTACCACTGCTCTCACTAAGCAAGAAAAATAAGTTAAAATATTTTGTTGTATTGATTGAAGTGACAAATATGAACATCCAGTATGGCTCCTGACTGCAGGAAAATAAATTCAGTCTTTCACTATTGAGTATGATGTTATCTACTTTTTTTTAAAGTGGCCTTTATTATGTTGAATTTCGTTCTGTTGAAGATCAGCTTTTAAATGGTTTTAGACCATTGTATGTCTTTTGTTTTTAATCTCTTTTTTTTTAATGCTTTGATTGGAGGGAAAATTGCTTTATAATGTTGTATTGGTTTCTGCCATAGTGAAGTCGCTCAGTTGTGCCCGACTCTTTGAGACCCCATGGACTGTAGCCCACCAGGCTCCTCCATCCATGGGATTCTCCAGGCAAGAAGACTAAAATGGGTTGCCATTTCCTTCACAGGGGATCTTCTGGGCCCAGGGATTGAAGCCAGGTCTCCCGCTTTGCAGATAGACGTTTTACCATCTAGCCACTAGGAAAGCCATATAACAACATATTTCAGCCATAATTATGTGTATATCACCTCGCTCCGCTCTCCCCACCCCACCCCCTCGGGCATCACAGAGCAGCAGGCTGGGCTCCCTGTGCCACGCAGCAGCTTCTCACCAGCTAGCTATTTTATAGGTGGTGGTGTTCTTACGGCTGTGCTATCTTCCCCTTCCCCTACTGTGTCTACAAATCCATTCTCTATATATGATATATGCATCTCCATTTCTTCCCTGGAAATAAGTTCATCAATAACATTTTTATAGATTCCATAGATATACATTGATATATGATATTTGCCTTTCTCTTGCTGACTTTCTTCACTCTATGTAACAGGCTCGAGGTTCATCCACCTCACTGGAATCCATTCTTTTTTATGGCTGAGTAATATTCCACTGTATATATGTAATTTAAAAAACAAAACTAAACTGTATGTAATTCTTTAAAAAGACATTAAAAATATGTAATTTAAAACAAACAAAAACTGAAGGAATAATAAAGAACCACATTAGAACAATACAAAAATTTATATATATATATATATAGAGAGAGAGAGAGAGAGACCAGTAGTATGAAGAATGTCCTTCTGAGTCCTCCATTGTCCAGTCCACACAGTGAGCACCAGCCAATCTACCTGCCCAGAAAGTCCTCCAGTGTTTTTAGGAGGGTCTCTGGACCTGCTGTGGGCTCTGTGGGGCCAGCTCTGACCCAGATCTGGCCTCACTCCAGCTTGTACCCGCTTCCAAAGCCCCCAGTTGCCCCAGAGTCTACAGTCTCGCTGATTCCCGGCTCTTGCCAGCTGCGCCTGCAGCTGCGGGCTGCCTTCCCTTCCTTGCGCTCACGCAGCCCCTGGCGCTCTCCTCTGGTTTGGCGCCTAAACCTACCTCTGTAGGCCTCCCCCGCGCCTGTTTCCCACCAGTCCAGAGCAGGGGATAGGAGTGGCTTGTTAGGGCCCACCTGCTCAGTCGGCCTGGGGAGAGGAAGGGGTGCGGAGGCCTCAGCTGGGGTGTTTGGGAGTGCCTGCTGCCGCCGAGGCCCGCGGGAAGTTGCTGCAGTCTGAGGCGGGCTGTGCTCTCCCAGGAGGACTGGCCGCAGGTCTGGAGTCCCTGCTCCCAGGAAGCTGTGGCCATGACCTGGGCCTGCTCTTGGCCTGCTGACAGCTGCAGCCTCTGAGGCTGGCGTTTTGTTCCCTGCCTCAGGCGCTTAGCTTTGGTTTTTATGATACTACGTTGAAAGAGATGCATTGAGATAATGCGTATAGGGAAAGTGAAATTATCAGGGGTTTTGTACAAAGGCAAAAAAAAAAAATCAAAACCCATAAATGTATAGGTCTTTAAGCTTTATTGTTTTCTTCTTCTACCTTTTATTCTTATCTCCATTTTTTTTTTCTTTTTCCAGCATATCCCAATCCAAGTGATGATTTACAGCCTGAAGGTTTTGAAGATTTAGGTATTATTTTGGTTATAAATAGCCCTGTATTATGAAACTCCAGAGTTCTACATGGAACTGTTGCAATAATACATAACTAGAGAAGAGATAACATACCACAAATTGGTGTTAACTGGCAATCGTGTTATTTTAATAGTGCAGATCCCATGACAAATTTAAGTGGTGGTGTGCGCAGTGGAAAGTGTTACTTGCTCAGTCATGTTTGAGTCTTTGCAACCTCAAGGACTGCAGCTCACAAGGCTCCTCTGTCCATGGGATTCTCCCGGCAAGAATACTGGAGTGGGTTGCCTTTTCCTTCTCCAGTGTAGACTTGTAACAAACACGATTTTCAAGAAGTGCCCCTACTGAGGATTCCCAGTGGAGTGAGATAACTTTCTTAAATGCTTTGGTCACGTGCAGGTTAAAATACATAAAATGGAACTTGTTTATCAGTGATAGTATTCTTTTATCATGGAGATTTGTAGACAAATTTTCTTTCTGTTGGTATGTTGTATACACAAGCCTTATGTACCATATTTTGGGATAGTTTTTCTATAACAGGCAGGGGTAGCACATTTCAGCTTGTCTCTCGTAGTTCACACAGTATGTGTTAAAGAACATGGTGAAGTATAGTGGTGAAGTTAGTTGGAATATAAAGATTCCTTGATAAGAAAATGAAAAGATTTCTTGATAAGAAAAGATCTCTTACTTTCCTTTGTATTAGAGTGAGGTAGTTAAGTCTGTCTTTTCATCAAATGCACTTGAGGCTTGTTACGTTTCCTTCTGGAAACCGTGGTCAAGTTGCCAGGGTGCCAGGTGAACCCAGGGCCATTTTGGGGGGGGAGGGTAAAGCTGCTTGAGCTTTTCTCCTCTCAAATGCATTTGTGTATTTTTATTTTTGGTTGCACTGGGTCTTCACTGCTGCGTGACTTTCTTTAGTTGCAGCGAGCGGGCACTCCTCCGTTGTGGCACGCAGGCGTCTCGTTGCGGTGGCCTCTCTCGTTTCGGGGCACAGGCTCTGGGCACACGGGCTCAGGAGTTGTGGCTCGCAGGCTGAGTGGTTGAGGTGTGGGCTCTAGAGCTCGGTAGGTATGGCATCCAGGCTTAGTTGCCCTACAACATGTGGAATCTTCCCAGACCAGGGGTCAAACCTGTGTCCCCTGCGTTGGCAGGCGGATTCTTATCCACTATACCACGAGGGGCATCCTGGTGTCATCGTAAGATGGTTACAGTTAACATTTATGAAATAAAGAGAGCAGAACTACCATGCCATTTTACACTCTGAGGTAAAGGCAGACGCAGAGGTCCTACTGGCAAACATTCATAGAAACATGTTAGTATTATTTCTTGCCCTCTGGATTGCCAAAAGTGCATGTTTACATTTTTGCACAAAAATTTTAGCCATGTGCCCTGATGTTTCATTAGCATTATTAGACAAAATCTTCTTGTAATTAGGACTGTGTCTTAATGTGAGGACAGGGAAATAAGAAGTGTTGATGGTCAGTTAAAGCATTGTCTGTGAAGACTACAAATAGCATTTGTGTGATAAGAGTTATAGAGCTTTATTGCCATTTATTCAAAAATCACACTATTGGAATAGTGTGTTAAATTCTTAATAAAATCATAAGGACTAGACTGAATACCAAACTATAATAATAACAGAAGCAGAAGACACTTAGAAGAGATGGCAAGAATACAAAGAAGAACTATACAAAAAAAAATCTTCACGACCCAGATAATCATGATGGTGTGATCACTCACCTAGAGCCAGACATCCTGGAATGTGAAGTCAAGTGGGCCTTAGAAGTATCACTACGAACAAAGCTAGTGGAGGTGATGGAATTCCAATTGAGCTGTTTCAAATCCTGAAAGATGATGCTGTGAAAGTGCTGCACTCAATATGCCAGCAAATTTGGAAAACTCAGCAGTGGGCACAGCACTGGAAAAGGTCAGTTTTCATTCCAATCCCAAAGAAAGGCAATGCCAAAGAATGCTTAAACTACCACACAATTGCACTCTTCTCACACTACAGTAAAGTAATGCTCAAAAATCTCCAAGCCAGGCTTCAGCAATATGTGAACCGTGAACTTCCTGATGTTCAAGCTGGTTTTAGAAAAGGCAGAGGAACCAGAGATCAAATTGCCAACATCGCTAGATCATGGAAAAAGCAATAGAGTTCCAGAAAAACATCTATTTCTGCTTTATTGACTATGCCAAAGCCTTTGACTGTGTGGATCACAATAAACTGTGGAAAATTCTGAAAGAGATGGAAATACCAGACCACCTGACCTACCTCTTGAGAAACATATATGCAGGTCAGGAAGCAACAGTTAGAATTGGGCATAGAACAACAGACTGGTTCCAAATAGGAAAAGAAGTACGTCAAGGCTGTATATTGTCACCCTGCTTATTTAACTTGTATGCAGAGCACATCATGAGAAATGCTGGACTGGAAGAAGCATAAGCTGGAATCAAGATTGCTGGGAGAAATATCAATAACCTCAGATATGCAGATGACACCACCCTTATGGCAGAAAGTGAAGAAGAACTAAAGAGCCTCTTGATGAAAGTGAAAGAGGAGAGTGAAAAAGTTGGCTTAAAGCTCAACATTCAGAAAAGGAAGATCATGGCATCCAGTCCCATCACTTCATGGCAGATAGATAGGGAAACAGTGGGAACAGTGGCTGACTTTATTTTTCTGGGCTCAAAATCTCTGCAGATGGTGATTACAGCAATGAAATTAAAAGACACTTACTCCTTGGAAGGAAAGTTATGACCAACCAGATACCATATTAAAAAGCAGAGACATTACTTTGCCAACAAAGGTCCATCTAGTCAAGGCTATGGTTTTTCCATTGATCATGTATGGATGTGAGAGTTGGACTACAAAGAAAGCTGAGCACCGAAGAATTGATGCTTTTGAATTGTGGTGTTGGAGAAGACTCTTGAGAGTCCCTTAGACTGCAAGGAGACCCAAACAGTCCATCCTAAAGGAGATCAGTCCTGGGTGTTCATTGGAAGGACTGTTGTTGAAGCTGAAACTCCAATACTTTGGCCACCTCGTGCAAAGAGCTGACTCACTGGAAAAGACCCTGGTGCTGGGAAAGACTGAGGGCAGGAGGAGAAGGGGATGACAGAGGATGAGATGTTTGGATAGCATCACCGACTTGATGGATGTGGGTTTGGGTGGACTCTGGGAGTTGGTAATGGACAGGGCGGCCTGGCATACTGTGGTTCATGGGGTCGCAAAGAGTTGGACACGACTGAGTGACTGAACTGAAAATAGGATAATATATTTAAAAAAAATTTTCTTCTAGTGAATTCTAATTGTTTCAGCTACCTTACTAAATAACCTGGTGTGGTCGGTATAGCACACTGTAAAAAGTAAGGTTCCTGTTAAGAATTTCATGAGATAGATCCTAACTCCGGAATATATTTTGAAGTGTTCTGTGGTCAAAATGACCTGGATGCACCAGCAGTCATGCTAAAACTAGATTGGTAATTTATTTCTTTGCTGTAATTATAGCTGATCTATGATCAGATCATTAAAATGCCACAGCTATTTGAAGACACCTGTGTGTTTAATTAGCATCAATTTTTTTTTATTTTCCCCAGATATAGCACTCATTACAGCAATTGTTCTTTCTGTATGTAAGTATTCCAAACTTTGATACAACTTAAATCAAGATATTACTGTGAAGTGCATTATCTTTTTTAGTGTTTTCTCAGTTTCTTTAATTTTAATAGTGTGAAATTAAGTAAAGCAGTTTATGAAAAATAGCCTTTTATATAATATACTACTTTTTGTTGGTGATCATATATTCTTTTATATTCTATATGTCCACCTACTGACAACCATAAATAATACATGTTGTCTCAAGATGCATAGCCATATGAGTTTGCATCCCAAATATGCTTTGGGTAATTTTCTAAGTTAATCAAGGACTGCTCTGACTTACTGTGAACTGTTTAAGTGATTCCAGGGAACTGGATTCGAATAGTAAAGAGACCAGACAGAATAAAAATGTATATGCGGTTAAAGAAAATACCACTTTTTGACCATGGGAATCTAGCCAACACTTTTTCCTTCTGTTGGATTCTGAACGTTAAGAGTGGCTTTCAGTTACATGCCGTTTGTCTCCTGGTTTCTTGTAGTTGGTGCTGTTGCAATGGTTACTGCCTGTCTGAACAGACTTTCCACGCGGCGCACAGAGAGGGCGCATTAAAGCACTTTTCTTTAACTTATTGGTCTTCTCACTCTTAATTTTATCCAGTTTTGTTTATACTCTGTTTTATATGCCAGCTTAAGAAGAATAAGTGCCTGTATGTGTATGCTGTTTGGGTTGCCTTTTTTTACTAAAAATATTTTTAGCTGCTTTTAATGTCAGTTCAAGAAAATAATCCATGCTGGTCACTTCAGCTATTATGATGTGAGAGAATTTTCTGTGGGACTAGAGGTTTAAGCTCTGTAGCAAGTCATGGATGGTCACGGGGCCTTCCCGCCCCTAGATATACCCTACTGCCCGGATTGGGCTAGTATCCAAGATTAAATTTGAAACAGTTCACTGTGGACTTAAAAACTCGAGTCCCTGACATTCTTTTGGTCAAAGTTTCATTTGCCTGTGTAACTTAGGTAGTTGAGAGAAGGTACGTAGCTGTCAAATTAAAAGACCTTATTTTTTTCATTTAGAGTTGTAATTTATACAAGTTAAACTAGGGAATTAAAAGCAACACTATTTGATTCCCCTCTTATGTTCTTTTAATTTGCTGGGTTGTAGTAAAGCTGATGGGGTTAAACTAAGTTGCTGACTGGGATAAGATTTACATGTGATCTCATTAATATTATCTCTCTGTTTATCTATATAATTGAACAAAAAGGAAGCGAACTTAGATTTGGTTTTAAGTACAAAAGCACATATTCTAAGCAGAATAGGGTTTTTTAATCAAGCTTAGATTATAATGAAGTAATTTACAACTCAATGAAAGACTTGGAATAAATCATGAAGCATAGACTAAGATTATGATTTTTGATTTTTAATGATTTCTTCCCCCCTTTAATGCTTTGGAAATAGTTTTGAAATAAAATTCATACTTTTAAGACTTTTTCAACTCATGATTTATTTGTGATTTTAATATTTTTATATTAATGGGTTTACTTCTGGTTTTAATGTTATGTAATTTTTATATTGATGACTGGGCTTGGACTAAGTATAAAAATATCTTCACTCGTATGGAGCTCAAATTTTTTCAGTGTTGCTTGGTTATCTTTTTAAAATACCCACAGTGCCTTGATTTGGATCTTAAACCTTATATTTACAGAATACATGATGGGCACATTTGATTTCTCTGTCCGTGTTTATTTTTAAAAATACGCAAGCACAGCAGTCTGGATGGAAAGTTCTACGGGTGACCCTCCTCCTTTTCTTGACTGTGCTGCACCCTCTTGAGCCCGGGGCTCTTCACTGTGCTATGTGGGCTTTCTCTTGTTATTTGCAGGTGTCTCCTGCCGCAGAGCGTGGGCTCTAGAGCACTCGGGCTCAGGAGCTGTGGCCTTCAGGGTTAGCTGCCCTGAGGCCTGTGGGATCTCAGGTCTGTAACTGGAGATCAAGCCTTCATCCCCTGCAGTGGAAGTTGGATCCTCAGTCACTGGGCCACCAGGGAAGTCCTAGGTGAAATATTTTTAAAGGTCCAAAAGACCTGTGTAGAAATAACCTCTAAAGAAACAAAATAAAATAGCTTTCTGCTCCTCACTCTCCATCTTTTTTTTTAAAACATCACTGCACCAAAATACTTAAAAGTTCTCAAACAAGTATTAACCAAGCTCTCTCTAGCTGTAACGAGTCTTTTAAAGCCAAACAATGATCTGAGCAACCTACCCCCAGGATAAAGTACCAGTAGCATTAGAGTTCCGAGACCCCATTTCTAATGAGCCCCCAGTGAGGCTGCTGCGGGCCTGGGCGACACTGACAGAAACCAGGATGTACACTGTGAGTGACGTGCCCATGCTCTTCAGCTTTGAAAAATCACCAAGCTTACTGGGAAATGGCTCACCTGTTCAAGATAACTGGATTTTTGAAAGACTGCTTGGCCATGTGTGTGCTTTCCAAAAGAATGTGAGGGTAATAACTTAGCTTTAGTTTGCTTTCCTTTTAAAAAGGTGAATATTTTTATTTTGTAATTTGCACTGTTGAATGCCTGCTTTCTCTCCAAAATTGCATTTGCTGTCCATTTGAATTACGATGAAAAATGGCCACAGGGTTCAAGCATTCTGCCATAGCTTTCTGTTTCTTAGCTCTCATATAAGGGTAGAATAGGATCCCAGTTGGTCCGATGGGCTCCATCTACACCCTTTTCCCCTCCCGGGCTGCTTTCTTAGCTAACTCTTCTAACACACTTTCCAGACTTGTGAATCACAACCTTTGCGATCTCTTTTGCCACTGCCTGGGTCCTAACCCTTATGGCAGAAAGTGAAGAGGAACTAAAAAGCCTCTTGATGAAAGTGAAAGAGGAGAGGGAAAAAGTTGGCTTAAAGTTCAACATTCAGAAAACGAAGATCATGGCATCTGGTCCCATCACTTCATGGGAAATAGATGGGGAAATAGTGTCAGACTTTATTTTTGGGGGCTCCAAAATCACTGCAGATGGTGATTGCAGTCATGAAATTAGAAGACGCTTACTCCTTAGAAGAAAAGTTATGACCAACCTAAATAGTATATTCAAAAGCAGAGACATTACTTTGCCGACTAAGATCTGTCTAGTCAAGGATATGGTTTTACACGTGGTCATGTATGGATGTGAGAGTTGGACTGTGAAGAAGGCTGAGCACCGAAGAATTTGGTGCTTTTGAACTGTGGTGTTGGAGAAGACTCTTGAGAGTCCCTTAGACTGCAAGGAGATCCAGGCAGTCCATTCTGAAGGAGATCAACCCTGGGATTTCTTTAGAAGGGAATGATACTAAAGCTGAAACTCCAGTACTTTGGCCAGCTCATGCGAAGAGTTGACTCACTGGAAAAAGACTCTGCTGCTGGGAGGGATTGGGGGCAAGAGGAGAAGGGGATGACAGAGGATGAGATGGCTGGATGGCATCACGGACTCAATGGACGTGAGTCTGAGTGAACTCCAAGAGATGGTAATGAACAAGGAGGCCTGACGTGCTGCGATTCATGGGGTCGCAAAGAGTCGGACACGACTGAGCAACTGAACTGAACTGACCCTCAAAGATGCTGAAGCTCTCCCAGCATGCAACGAAGCTCCCTCCTCTTACTCTGGATTCTGGCCACCCCTTCACCCTCTTCTCTTGTGCTGAAAGCATAGATTATCTAGTCAGGGAAAACTACACTTAGGATTTATAGGTAGTTACAAAGACCAAACTAGACAGCATATTAAAAAGCAGAGACATTACTTTGCCAACAAAGGTCCATATAGTCAAAGCTGTGGTTTTTCCAAGAGTCATGTATGAATGTGAGTTGGACTATAAAGAAAGCTGAGTGCTGAAGAACTGATGCTTTTGAACTGTGGTGTTGGAAAAGACTTGAGAGTCCCTTAGACTGCAAGGAGATCCAACCAGTCCATCCTAAAGGAAATCAGTTCTGAGTATTCATTGGAAGGACTGATGCTGAAGCTGAAACTCCAATACTTTGGCCACCTGATGCAAAGAACTGACTCATTGGAAAAGACCCTGATGCTGGGAAAGATTGAGGGCAGGAGGAGAAGGGGATGACAGAGGATGAGATGGCTGGATGGCTTCACCGACTCAACGGACATGAGTTTGAGTAAACTCTGGGAGTTAGTGATGGACAGGGAGGCCTGGTGTGCTGCAGTCCATGGGGTCGCAGAGTCAGACACAACTGAGCGACTGAACTGAACTGAACTGAAAAATGACTTGAAGAAAGATGTCACCCAGGATTTCTGTTTACATGTTTGTCATTTTTCTTGAGAAAGCGAGGTCAAAGTCAAAGTCAGTCAGTTGTGTCTGACTCTTTGCAACCCCATGGACTATGCAGCCCATGGAGTTCTCCAGGCCAGAACACTGGAGTGGGTAGCCTTTCCCTTCTCCAGGGGATCTTCCCAAACCAGGGATCGAACCCAGGTACCCTGCATTGTGAGTAGATTCTTTCCCACTTGAGCAACAAGGGAAGCCCAGTCATTTTTCTTACTTATTGTCAAATATTTTAATTAATATTTTTAATATAGAAGGGTAATTGAGGAGAATTTGGAAAATACATGAGGAAGACATGCAAAACTGTCAGTTGTGTGTAATTATAGTACCTAGTGATAACCACTGTTAATACATATTTTAATTCTTTTTCTGATAATCTTTCTTCATATGTTTCCTAATACACATACTTTTGTTAAATAGTTATTTTTAAATAGGTATTACTCTTTTAAGGTCAGAATATATTTCTCTAGGTAGAGTAATGCATGTTGTGTCAATAATATCCTGTCACAATAGTATCAGTTCACACTTTCTCAAGGGAAAAAGTGTAATTTCTAGAGACACATACTTTTTTTTTAACTTCAGTTATCTAAAGGGAATATTTTATATACTGCTACTGCTGCTGCTGCTAAGTCACTTCAGTCGTGTCCGACTCTGTGCAACCTCATAGACGGCAGCCCTATACTAACTATGGGTAAAATACTATTTTGCCTGACTTTGCTTGTATTATCAAGAGGCTCTGCTCACCTCTGGCTTTACATTTTCATCTGAAAAGCAGGAATTGGAACAATGGGTCTTGTAGTTATTCCTAGTGACAGCATTCTAATCTTTTCTGTTTCATTTGCCTTTTTGTACAGTTATGTGTGAGTTGTAAGTTAAAGTCTACGATGTTTAAATGTATTGCCTCCACCATTATAATGAGAAAGGAATAAAAGATACTATCTTTGCAATCCTACTTCTGGAATGCGGTTTGTAACATATTTTCGGTGTGAAGCTTCCGAAAGCCAAGAGGAAACAAAGCGAGTTTGTGGTCCTTCTGAGCAAGACCCTCCTCTCTGTGCCTGGCGGTTCAGATCCCTGTCGGGTGTGGCTCCACAGTGCTTCTCCTGAGGTCTGGCAGGCGCCTACCTGGTGCCAGCAGAGGTGGCGGGGCTCCCGGGACCAGCATCAGAAAGGCAGCTTAACTGTGCTTCGCTAAGCCATTCTCTTCCAGGTTTCCGCAAATGCCTAACCTGCAGAGGGGCAAGCCCCTTCCGAGAGCGTGCACACGTCCCTTCATGCTGCTGTGCCCACTTCTGAAAAGCAGAATGCAAATATACACATTGAGGAGGCAGAGGATCATCTAACGTCATTTAATTTAGTGAACATCCCCAGACACCTCCCTCTACTTACCACCATTCCAAAGCTGGCAGGAGAGCTGCTACGTGGTTCAAAACCTGGTCTACAGACAATCATGTTCTCCATTCTCTCCATCATGTTCTCCATTCTCTCCTCATTTTTCTGTTGGCAGTTTGTTGGAGAGACCACTAGTGTTTAAGCCCCTACTTCACTCAAAGCCTGGACTCCTGAGTTCCATTCCTCTCAGGACCTTAGGAAGTTCACAGTCAATACCCTCCCTTTGAACTCTGTCACTAAAATGATCTCAAGGTTAAGTGTTAAACAGGGAACAGATTCACTTCATAGGTCAGCTTGTCTGCCTGATTTAGGAAAGTTTTCTGGCAGACAGTTGTAGGTCATTCCTTTCAGAGACAAATCCTGCTTTTCAGTGCCTAACCTTATTAAAATCAAAATTTCTCAGAATTTCCCAGAATTTGGTAAATGCAGACAAGGGGAGGATCAACAGACACATGTTAAATGCATTTGATGGCGACACTCATTTATTTCCTTCAGTATCTAGTGGATACTTTTATGCACTTAGTATAGATCTAGAATGTCTCAGCACTGGAGATACAGCATGAAAACTACATCTTTGCCTCATGGAGCTTGTTCAGAAAAATAGGAAACAAGGCCCAAAGCCTTTCAAATAGAACCTCCATTGGGTCAAAAATAATTTCAGAAATCAATGTGAAGTCTTCAATTATACTTAGAATGATTTGCTAGATCCCAGGTGCAGAAATTTCACTGGTCATAAAGTTTCAGTAAATACAACCTTTGAATCTAACCTATCACCTGTAAATAGAAAACCATGCTAAATTAAAAAGAAACTTACTTTCAAGCCTAAAAATAAAAGAGAAGTTACTTCAGCTTTATGAGATATACTTTAGATGGAATATTGTGTACAGATGGTTGCAGAGAACAATAAAAAGATTCCCTCTTCTCACAAAGTATGGCCAACACTGAGCCACAAAACATCTCCTTGATATCACTCTCTCACAACCGTAAGAATTAAAAGAAATGACAATGCCCTCTCATTATATTTTCTTTCCTATGTCTCCTTGTATCTCATTTAGTTGTGTTATCATTGAAAGTCTGGATTTTTTAACCCAAGATACTAAGGTGTGGTCTTCCCTGGTAGTCCGTACTTAAGAATCCACCTTCCAACGCAGGAGACGCAGGTTTGATCCCTGGTCTTGGGACCTAGATTGCCACGTGCCCATGAGACAACTAAACCCATGCTTCACAACTACCGGCCCTGCGCACCCCAGATTCTGCGTGCCACAATTAGAGAAACCCACAGGCCACAGAAACAAGACACCAAGATGCTTTTTATCACACCCACACTTTGAGTTTTAGGAGCTCTCCAAGAATTAAAAAACCTGTGTTGTTCTGGGAGGAAGAAGAAATCCCATGGTTAGTATATCCCAGAATATCTTTAGCATATTTCAGATATAAAATTGCTTAAATGTATATAAAGTATTGTAATTCTAGCTGATGCATTTGACTTTTACAGGGAGAATTTCCATTTCCTCACCATCCTCTCATTGCTTTATTCTATATGATGCAGGCTTTGTCCCCACCATTCTATGAACATTTGAAATGCTGGTCACATGTAACTTTTTTTTTTCTTTACCTGATTAGAAATGGTAACATAGGGTCAATACAGAAAGCTGAAAAGCACAAAGAAAATGAAACATACATAATCCTGTCAACTACTAGTTGATTCTGGAATATTTCCTGCTAATCCCTTTATGTGTATCAGGTAGGATTTTTGTTTTAATAGAAAGAATGACAAAAGTTATGTAGTGATTTTGGTGCCTTCTTTTTCCACTTAACATATATCATAGTTTTTCACATTCATATTTTTTTACACAGCTGCACAGACTTCCATGCTGTAAACTACCCATCATAAAATCCTTAAGAATTCTGCTAGACACATAGGGTTTAAATTTTTCCCCAAACTATAATGGCTCGGTAATTTCTTTGGAATAAATTCTCAATGGGACTGATGATTTAAAAGTCACGTCCGTATTAAAACTTTTAACATACAAAAACGTTATGTTAAAAACTAAAAGTTTTGGGGTATTGGTCCCCTCAACACCTTTACTCACGCTGGTTGACCTTTTTATTCTTCGCCAAGTAATAAGAAAATGGCAGCCCCTTTTGTTTGCTCCTTAATGCCAGTCAGGTTACATCCATTTTTCTTCTACTAGTCATACAGGTTTACTTACAACTTTACCCATAAACCGTGCTCACTCTTAATTTTCCAACATTGTGTGCAAGAGTGTTTCAACAGAAAAGTTTTCCCCTTTATCCATTTCGCCTAACCAATTCCTACTCCTCCCAACTATAATGACATTCATTGCCTGCAAGAATTTGGCCCTTAAGCACCTTTCTTTCTTACCTTTCTCGTGTATGTATATTTCATCTTCCATAGAACATTTAGTCCTTCAATAGCAAGGCTTCCACAGAGTTGAGACCCATTATGCTAACGGCCTGGGGTTGTTTAACCTTTTACTTTCCCAGACATGCTCTCCTGGGAACACAGGGTAGAAAAAATGGATTTTAGCAGTTGGGAGAGCGATGGCCAAACCTTTCATGATTTTGGAATCTATCCGGCCATGAGAGGCTTCAGTAGCAGAGGCTCAGCCACAAAAATTTCAAATACTGTCGTGAATGATGCCTGACTAATGGCAAAGACCGAGCAAGGAGGGCCCAGGTGTCCTGACAACCTGGAGGGCCCCGGGTCCAAAAGGAGTCACGACGGGTGTCTGTCCACAGCGACCACTGCCTAAGCTCTCGATTTCTATTTTCAGGTCTTACGCTTGATTTTTCCGGAAAAAGGACAACGATGACCACACCAGCCCTTGATTCCTTTCCACCCTTCCTGCGTAGGGTGGTTAACAGTCTTTTCACAAGAGCCGGTGAACCAGCTATTCCCGCCGAGTCGCCGCGGCTCTCCTTCAGGTCTGCAGGCAAAGGAACTAGAGAGACGCCGCGTGCAGACGTCTCCGCGCCCACGGGGAACCCTCTGCAGAGCCACGCCCCGCACCCCCGGCGCAGGAACCGCCCCTAAGGCGCGGGCACCGCCCCTCCAGGCGCCGGAGACGCCCCTCCGGAAGCTCGGCCCGCCCTCCTGGCGCAGGACCGCTCCTGGAGGTGAGGCCCCGCCTTGCAGCCCTCCCATTGGCCCCACTAGACCCTAACCCCGCCCCCGGCACGGCCCAGGCACGGCCCAGCCACGCCCCACCGCGTTACAGCTCCGGACACCAGTGAGCATGGGGATTGTTGCGTCTGGCAACTAAGCTCAGAGGCCCACCGGCTGGACTCAGCTTTCCCGCTGGTCTCCCCGAAAGTGACAGAGGCTTTCGTGTCGCGCAAGCCCCCTCCGGGCCGCCCCGGGAGTCCCCTTTTTCTGTGCCTCGCAGGGATGCTTTTGGTGGTCCTCCTCCTGCTGCCCACAGTCTCCGGTAGGAGCCTGCGGAGTGTGCGCCCTGGTGGGGAACCGGAGCGGCTCGCCAGCCAGGCCGGCCGACTGAACCGAGGGTGGGAGGAGCTTTGCTTTCAGTCTCTCGTGAGAGTCGTGGGGCTGGGTCCACTCCGGGCTCACAAGGAATTGGGGTAGAAAGCGTGACCAGAGCGTCCGCGGGTCGTGCTGCGTGGAGCAGGGACCACATAGCGCTGGAAGAGAAGTCTTGCTTGTTGGTGCGCACTCAGCGGTGCGGGGTGACGGGCGAAACGGAGGCTTACCAAGGGCCAGGCTGGTGGTGTTCACTCGCTAGTCGTATCTGACTCTGCAAACCCATGGACTGCAGCAAACCAGGCTTCCCTGTCCTTCACCATCTCCTGAGCAGGGACCACATAGCGCTGGAAGAGAAGTCTTGCTTGTTGGTGCGCACTCAGCGGTGCGGGGTGACGGGCGAAACGGAGGCTTACCAAGGGCCAGGCTGGTGGTGTTCACTCGCTAGTCGTATCTGACTCTGCAAACCCATGGACTGCAGCAAACCAGGCTTCCCTGTCCTTCACCATCTCCTGGAGTTTGCTCAGACTCATGTCCTTTGAATCGGTGATGCCATTCAACCGTCTCATTCTCGGCCGGCCCCCTCTCTTCCTGCCTTCAATCTTTCCCAGCATCAGGGTCTTTTCCAATGAGTCAGT